>RJWM01019733.1:0-38336 GCA_004363535.1 Dasyprocta punctata | reverse complement strand
CAAGGTTTGACTGTATTTTGGAAGCAAAACTGATCTGTGGCAAAGTGGAAATTAAAGTTTCAAAATGTAGTAATCCATCACAGAGAGTTTGAGAGGCACTAACTTAGAATTCTGTTAGCAATAGTAAAAAACATTAACATGGTAGCTGAGGGGCACATTAATAGCACCCATTCCCATAGCACCCATCCTTGTATTTCCATGTGCTTAATTATGAACAGATCAGGTGTAACTCCAGTGCCTCATCTCCATCTGTATTAGTCACTTTCACATTCCTGGGACAAAATACTTGACACCGACAATTTAAAGTATTTTATTTGGCTCATGGTTTCCAATAGTTCACATCAATGGTTAGCTAGTTCCAAGGCAGAAATGGCATGGTAGAAGGGCATGGCAGAGGAAAGCTCCCAAAACCAATGCAGCTAGGAAGCAGGGAGTGAGGGCTCAAGCATTGGATAAGAATACACCCTTCCAAGTCATACTTCCTCCAGGTCCCTCCTCCTCCAACCAAGCTCCACCTCTGAATACATGAAATTCTGGAGGGTATTTTAGATCTATTCCATAACATTCTGACCCTGGCTTTCCAAAGACTCATGTCCATCTCATTATGCAAAATGCATTCAGTCCCTTTCTAAAAGTGGCTGAAGTATTAATGGTTCCAGCATTGCTGAGAAGCTCACATCCAAAGACTCCTCTGAGACTCAGAGCAAACTCTTAGCTGTGAACCCCTATGAAAATCAAAAGGAAACTTAAGTATTTCCAACATACAATGGCATAGGGTAAGTGTTCCTATTCCAAAAGTGAGGAATATGGGAATGGAAAGGAACTGGATCAAACCAAGACTGAAACCACAGCAGGTAAACATTAAATCTTGTAGTTCTATGTCCAACACTTGGAGCGGGTTGTTGCATACTACATACTGGCTCATAGAACATGCTTAAGTAAATGCAAAGGAATTGAAATTATCCCATGTACATTATCAGACCACAGTACATTAAAACTGGAAATCCATGGTAAAAGAAATCTCAAGAATTTCACAAACACATGGAAATTAAATAGCACACTCCTGAAAAACCAATGGGTCACAGATGAAATTAAAGAAGAAATTAAACGATATCTACAATCAAATGAAAATGCAAATACAATATATCAGAACCTGTGGGACACAATGAAAGCAGCCTGTAGAGGGAAATTTATAGTGGCAAACTCTTGCATCAAGAAAACAGAATGAGCACAAATAAACAACCTAATATTGCACCTCAAGCTTCTAGAAAAACAAGAGCAAGACATCCCAAAGCCCATATGAGAGAGGAAATTATAAAGCTCAGAGCAGAAATTAATGCAATGGACACTAAGAAAACAATACAAACAACTAATGAATCCAAGAGCTAGTTGATTAAAAGAATAAATAAAATTGATAAACCCTTAGCCAACCTTATCAAAAAGAAAAGGAAAGAAAAGACTCAAATTCATGCATTGAGGGATGAAAAGGGTCAGATCACTACAGATCTTGTAGAAAATCAGAGCATTCTCAGTACCCACTTTGAAAAGGTTTATTCTCATGGGATAAAAAACACAGAAGAAATGGACAGATTCCTAAATATATGTGAATTACCAAAGCTGAATCAAAATGATACAAAAATTCTGAATAACCCAATATCAATGAATGAGATTGAAAACATAATTAAAAACTTACCAAAAGAAAAGCCCCATTCCTGATGGGTTCACAGCTGAATTCTTCAAGAAACTTAGATAAGATTTAATGCCAATGCTCTGAAAACTCTTTAATGAAATTGAAAGGTGAGCGATACTCCATAACTCATTCCTGGAGCAAGTATTACCCTAATACCAAAACCAGAGAAAGAGCCAACCAAAACCAGAGAAAGATCCAACCAAAAAAGAGAACTACAGTCCAATTTTCCTAATGAACATACGTTCAAAAATCCTCAATAAGATACTAGTAAAGAGAATGCAGGAAATCATCCGAAGATTATACACCATGATCAAGTGGAATTCATCTTAAGGAATGCAGGGATGGTTCGACATACAAAAGTCAATAAATATAATGCACCATATCAGCAGAGCCAAATACAAAAATCACATGATCATCTCAATAAATGTAGAAAAAGCTTTTGACAAAGTCTAACACTCATTCATGATAAAAAAAAAACCTACAGAAAATTGGAATAGATGGACTTTACCTCAATCTGATAAAAGCCATCTATGACAAACTAACAGTCAAAATCATACTAAAAGGAAAAAAACTGAAAGCTTTCACTCTAAAATCAGGTACAAGACAAGGATGTCCATTATCATCACTCCTATTCAGTGTAGTTCTGGAAACATTAGCTAGAGCAATTAGACAACAGGGAGAAATAAAAAGAGTAAGAATAGGAAATAAGGAAGTTAAACTGTCATTATTTGTAGATGATATGATATTCTATGTAAAAGACCCTAAAAACACCAAAAGACTTCTAGGTTTAATAACCAAATTCAGCAGCATAGCTAGACACAAAGTCAACACTCAAAAATTAATAGCATTCCTGTACACAAACAACAAATTCACTGAGAGACAAATTAGGGAAAACACACCCTTCAAAATAGCATCCAAAAAAACAAAATACTTAGAAATCAGTCTAACAAAGGAATAAAAAGATTAATACAGTTAATATTAGAGTACTGTGAAGAAAGGAAATTGAGGAGGTGTTATAGCTTGTGTTTGGATGGCCCACCCCAGCCTCATGTAATCATGGACACAGCTGAGCCTGGCATTCATGATTGGTTTGTTGTCTGGTGCTGGGATTGGTGGTGTGAGTGCTGCACCCACCAAGGGGTGGAACTGACATACAGTGTAAGGTTGGGAAGAAGGCGTGTCTTTCCTCTTTGGCTCTTTTGCTCTTGCTGTTTGCGGTGGCCATACAAGGTTGTCCCCTCCCTTGCCATCCTGCCTTGCAGCCAGCTGAGTATGGACTGAAACCCCTAAGAACTGTAAGAAATAAACCTTTACATCCCTAATTTTGGGTGTCAAGTGTTTTGTCTCAGCAGTGAGAGAAAAGTAGCCAAGACAGGAGGATATGAGAAAATGGGAAGATATCCCTTGCTCAGTGGATAGGAAGAACCAACATAGTGAAAATGGCCATACTCTCAAAACTGTTACACAGATTTAATGTAATCACAATCAAAATACTATTAGCATTCCTCACAGAAGCAGATAAAACATTCTTAACATTCATTTGGAATCAGAAAAGACCTAGAATAGCAAAAGCATTTCTGAGCAACAAAGGCAAGGCAGGAAACATTGCAATTCCTGACTTGAAATTATACTACAAAGCTACTATGATAATATCAGTATGGTACTGGCAAAAAAACAGACCTGAAGATCATTGGAACAGAATAGAAGATGCAGAAACAGCTACTAACACACTCAGGCACCTTACTTTTTACAAAGTGACCAAACATGTTCACTGGAAGAAAGACAACCTCTTTAATAAATGGTGCTGGAGAAACCGGCTCTCTATAAGTCAAAGACTAAAACAAGACCCATGTCTACCACCATGCACTAAAGTAAAGTCAAAATGGATCAAAGATATAAAGATTCATATAGAAACACTAAAGCTCCTGGAAGACAAGGTAGGTAGAAATCTGGAACACATATGTATCTTGCTTTCACATATAGGAAAGTGAGAAAGGAGAACCGTTCTATGAGTCTTAGACCCTTTGTACAATCTAAGCAACTTCCTTAACATTCATGTCCCTATCTGCATTGTCCCAAACCACTGATCCCATGATATTCTTCATTTAACTAAACGAACACATTAAAATGACTCTGCAAGTTCTCCTAGCAATGGGACTTTTGTGGTCCTTTTTTGGAAGTGATTCCATTTTATAAATATGTCTCCTTCCAGTAAGTTGCTGAAATAATAACTCCATGTATCACAAACATTTTTGTGACATGTTTTCTGGTTGCAGTGGAATGGCTCCTTTTTCTTGCATATGAGTTGAACAGAAGGAGCAGATGTACAGCATAACCAGATAGAAGAGTGCTTCCCAGACAGTGTCAACCAGAAAGCTTTTGTTACTCTACAGAGTCACAGTCAGCCAAAAAGAAGAGGCACACAATACATTCCTGTCTCTGCCCCTCTCCCTGCCAGAAAATTCATCACACATGCCATCAAAGTTCAGGTACAACCATGTGTTGCACACCTCTTGTCTTATAATTGAAAGTATTAAGTGAAAATGACAGAAAAGCATTGCTTTGGACTACACTCCTAAACTAGGCCCCAAAAAGATGAGGCCAAAATTCAAAGTGGAGTCAGTCATGTCAAAGTTCTTCACCACTAAACTGAAAAATCAAGATTACAGAGAAAACAGCCAAATTCCTCACACCGGCCAGTTTCATTTGGCGTGATAATGAAGTTCCTTCTGCCTTAATCCTTACACAAAACAGTAATTTGAAATAACTTGATGTTCCCAACCTTGCAAGGAAAGTAAATTTTGTTTATTTACCGTGCAGTAATTTTGAAATACTTTTTAAAAAATTTTTTTAATTAGTACATGTTCACAGGAATATGGATTACATTCATCATAGGGAGTTGGTACATGTACACAACACATTTTAATTTTTTTATTTCCCCCTCCCCTTTTTTTCCCTCCTTCCATTGAAATGACCAATCCAACTTAGTGAGAACCTGTCTCAGAATGAAAAGGGATAACGATGAAGCTCAGTGTGAGATAATGAATTCAATCCTTAGTATCGCTCCCCTGAAACACAAACACACACACACTCACACACACACACACACAAACTTGAAAAGAATATGATCTATACTCATTGATCTGGAAGTTCTGTTATTGTATACTGCTAAGCAAGAAAATCAAAATACAGAGAAATTTGAACAAATGTCTAAATGTTCACTTAAAATATATTTTAAAAAGCCATATAAATGCACAGATGGTTATGTGTTACTATAAACTTAGACAGTGGTAGGGAGAGAAGTTCAGTCATTGTTATTATGAATGCCTTATGCTGTGGGAGTTAGGGAATAATAGAAATTGGTTCAGTATAAACCCAAAAAAAGCAGAAGATAAATCAATTTTAACAATCATTATGTATAATCTTTAGAAGTCTGGAAAGCTGAATGCTCACATATGGATTTTGATTAAATTTACTGTGCTATAGTCATTTATCAAGCTATTTCACAGGTACTGAAATGATGTTTGGGATAGAAATTAAAAGTGAAAAATCAGGTAAAAACTAAACATATCAGATACTTTCATTTGTAAGTCTATGAGTGTAGATGGATACATAAGAAAGCACAATGGCATTTAGCTATGCTGTAAAATTACAAGTCTTTTGTTCCTTGTATTTTCTGGTTTTTCTAACTCTGTTATCATAGTCACAAACAAATACGTTCCTAATATGAATTCAATCCTCCCTGCCCTTACCCTATCATGATGGTATTAGCAGGAACCTGGGGTTCCTCTTCCATTCAATCACCCACTCATTACAGGGACCCTGTAGACAATGGTTCTCAAAATTCAATAAGCAAAAGAATTATATGTGCAGCTTCTTCCAGTGGAGACCTCTGGGCCTGCCTTAGACTTTTCTCATTCAGGAGGCACCCGCATTTTCACATCAGCCAGTACTCCAAGAAGCTCCAGTTGAGAGGATTCTGAGAGTGCATGTTGAGACAAGTAGTCCACAGGCAGCCTAGCATACATCTCTGATGGAGCATCTCAAGGGACATACCACTTTGCTCAGGATTCTTTCTCTCAGTAGGTCCCACAATTAATATATTTCCCCCATGTCCTGGTAAAACTTTGTTCCTTGCACCATTAAGGCACAGGTATTTCTTACCCATGAGAATGTGCTCTTCCTTACTTGGAAACCAGAAGTCTCTCCACTGACCTGAGGCCTGTGTCCCATCTACCTGTCACTTTCCCCCCTCACTGCAAATGAGGCAGCAGGAGTAGAAGTAACCCCCTTACCAGTTCCTTTCCAGTCTCTTACCTTGCAAGTTGCCATTATTGGTTGTAATAAGCTGCACAAGGCACCATTCTAAGACAGAGACACAATCAAATAACGCTGTTGGGTTCTATTACCCTTTCTCGGTGATAGAAAATAAGGAAGATGTTTCCATGAGTTTCTTTTAGCACCCATGGGCACCTCATTTGAACAATTTTAAAGGCTGTTTTTCTGTCATAATAGAGACATGTTTGCAGTGAATCGTGGTGGAAATAGAAAAAACTACCCTTAAAGTTCAAACTTACAGTAAGGTTATTTTAATTGATTTAACTCAATCTTGTCTGACAAGTTCTCAATCTGAAAAAGGGCAAAGGCTGCCCTCTGCTGCCTAGAAGTAAAATAACCTTTAATTTTTCACAACTGCATGTTCACTGTCAGGCTTTCTCAAAGTAAATTCCTTTACATAGTAGCTGAAGGACAGTCTTCCTTGATAGAAGTTCTAATATCATTGAAGACCTATCAAGCACTTTGAGAAATAAAAAACTCCAAGAGAGTTCAAGACATCTGGTTTACCTAAGTTTCTCCCAGACTGAGTATCTATGAAAGCCCACAGAAAGCAAATGACTTCATACATTCAGACAGCACATCACGTCACACAGGCTATTCTGAATTGATCTAATTTTCTACTTTCCTTTATTTGCTCATTTTTCATACTTCCCCTCATACATGGTCATTTTACTCTCAATCCCACATCAGCGCTGTCTCCTTTTTCCTACCACCTTTCCCGTGACACCCCCTCCAATTCAGTCACCTCTCCTTTCTTTACACCTCTTTAATAATCTGTGCTCCTTTCTCCACAGCCTTCCATGCATCATCCTGCGGACTCTGTCTGCTTCCTTCATACTCAATCTTTCTGCAACCCATTCCTCAGAATTACATGTTTCATTTCCTTTTCTTGCTAGATGACTGCAGACTCCACAGGGGCAGAGATCATGTGTACCTGTTCACAGGCTCATACACCAGTTCCTAGGCTTGATTTGGTTTGGTTTTTCTGAGTACATCAATTATGTTAGAGTTGTCAAATGTAACATGGAACAGAGGATCTTTTTGGTCTTTGACAAGCACTGTTTGAATGGTTCAATGGGAGCTGAAGTAAAAAGACTGAGGGACACAGAATATAGTATAGTAGAAAAGATGTTGGCATTTCTAGGTTGAGAAGTTGAAAACATCTAGGGAAGAAGTTGATGATATACAAGGAATATCTGATGGAGCACGAGACTGCAGCAAATTAGAACAATAGCATTATTTTCCTTATACAGCATACAAAACCTACTACTTCTCAGAATAACTCAATAAAACACATACCATCAACATTTTATGGGTAAGAAAAGAGGCTCAGAGAAATGAAACAAATTTTTCTAAGGTTACCCAACTTGTAAGCTGCAAAGTTAAACATTGACCAACTATCCTGCTCTAAATCTCAGATTGAATGATTGGCCTCAAAAGGAGGAAGGAGGTCTCAATGCTTAAAGGACAGGAGGGAAGCACCAATATAGTTTTCTAGATTTAATACTCTCAGCAGCTAGTAGTCTGCTGAACAAGGGGAGTACCTGGAGTATGAAGTGACATTTGGAAATACAGTCATGTGTTTTCTGTAGGCTCAGTCTGGAATGATGCAAAGGCTTTGAAGAAAATAAATTATGGTGCAACCGAGGATGAAATAATGAACTGAAAGTGGCTCCAATTCTTGTAATTTCTGTACAGTACTTTTTTCTTTAAGTGTCCATCACTTAGCAGTTGGATTGGAGAAAAGTCAGGTGTTCTTTCACTGAGTGAAAGAGAATGAGAATGCATGAAAACTGAGTGTTAGAAAATGAAGTTGACAAGTGATTGACCATGGAAGTCAAGACTTAATGAAGATAAGAAGTAAATTGAGGTGCTCTGGGGGTAAAACAAGAATTAAAAGACTAGAGTAGCTGGTCAAGGGGCACATGCCTAAAATCCAGCACAGAGGGAAGAGGATCATGAGTTCAAGTCCAGCTTGGACAATTTAGCAAGAGCTTATCTTAACAAACAAAAAATCCCTCTGCTCAAAAAAGAGTGAAGTATAGAATCCAACAACAGATACTAGTGGCAGAGGACTTTTAATGCTATTAACCCAAAACCAATCTCAAAATGAAGAAAGAAACGGAGGAACTGGGGACAGAATTTTGATGAATTGCTTAGGCTGGCCTCAAATTTATCATCTTCCTGCTTCGGCCTCCTGAGTAGTTAGGATTATAGGCAAGCACCATCACACCAGGCTCTGATTTTTTAAAAGACAAAATAGAATAAATGAGAAGAGAAAGTTAAGCAACTCTCTCATGAAACAGAACATCTAAACAATGGAAGACTCACTAAAGGGGAGGGTAAAAGAAGGTAGGGGAAGAAATCGTCAAAGACTTCATAGAAAAGACATTTCTTAGAACTAAGGATGCAAGTTTCCAGAATAAAACGACTGCTCACCACCATGGAATGCAAAATGCTGGCAATCATGAAATCTCAGGACAAGAGACTAAAGAGGCTTTAACTTTTGAGAGAGAGAAAGAGAAAAAAAAAGAGGCGACATATAATAAAATAGAATAGGAATAGGAATGAATTCCAATCAAATACATTAGAAAGCAGAGAGAAATGGGAGAAATGTCTTCCAAATTCTGAAAATATTTTTAATCAAGAATTCTATACCTATCAAGGTAGATTTACATAGGTTACGAATTAAAAATTTCCCCATGCATCTTTATTTGAGAAGCAACTGGTCAACCAACATGAAGTAGTGGACCAAGAAAAAAAATACATGGGTCTCAGGAAGGAGGCCATCAGGCCTGTCATTCCAGCACTTGGGACATTGAGACAGGAGGATCACGAATTCAAGACCAGCCTGAGCTCCACTGCAAAACCCCACTTCAAAACAATAAAAGTCTTGGGTTCAAACCCCAGCAAAACACACACACACACACACACACACACACACACACACACACACACACACGAAGAGGCCCAAACAGAAGGAGTGAGAGCTGAGGGCTACCATGAGCCAGAGTGAAGCAGGAGACTGGATGATTTAGACAGGACTTGTCTCAGAAAGAAAAGGGAACTACTAAATGGTCAGTTTTGACTCTTGGATAAACTGTAATGTAAGGAAAAAACAGAGTTCTGCAAGCCAGAAAGTCAAAGAAACTATTTTTTTAAAAAAAGAGATAATTATTAATGCAATCAAACACAAAAATAGTTTAAGGAGAAAAAATTATCACGGAATACTGTGAGGCTTTTTCAGACATATTTATGGACATAATAACAAAGAGTTAACATACACTTAACAAAAAATTGAGGCATTGAACATTTTTTCATATATTTACTTGCCATTTTTATTTCTTCATCTGAGAAGTGTGTATTCATCTCAGACACCCATTTTTGGATTGGGCCTTTGAATTTGGGGGATGCAATTTTTTAAAAATTCTTTATATGTTCTAAATAGAAGTCCTTTGTCTGAGGGACAGTTTGCTATAATTTTTTCCCAGTTCGTGGGTTTTATTTTCACTCTGTTGGTGATTTCGAGGTACAAAAAATTTTTAATGAGATCCCATCATTAGTCATTTGAAAAATGCAAACTAAAACGACACTGAGATTCCATCTTACCCCAGAAAGAACGGCTGCCATCAAAAAATCATCCAATAAACAAACCCTGGCAGGGTTATGAGGAAAAAGGAACTCTTCTCCATTGTTGGTGGGAGTCTACACTGGTACAAGCACTATGGAAATCAGTGTGGAGATCCCTCAAAAAACTAAGATTAGAGGTCCCACTCAACCCAGCTATTCCCCTTCTGAGTATTTTTCCAGAACTGAAAACATCATGTCAGTGATACATGTGCACCCATGTTTATAGCAGCACAGTTTATGATAGCTAAATCTAGGAAACAACCCAAATGCCCATCAACTGAGGATTGAATAAAAAAGATATGGTATTTTTATACAATGGAGCATTACTCAGCCATAAAGAAAGATATATTCAAGGTTATTATAGGTAAATAGATGCAACTAGAGACCATACTCATAAGTGAGATAAATCAGACTTGTATGTGTAAACATTGTCTCCCTAGGGTAAGAAACTGAAAGAGTAAATAAGAACCAAAATCTACAACAGATATTGTGAAAGGGAAAGAAACTGCTCAAAAGGAAATAACAATTGGGATAGCGGAAAGGAAAAAAGAAGGAAGGGAAAAACAAATAGATACAGATATAGATACATATTTGTTATATATATACATATATACACACACACACATATACAAGACACCTAAGACAATTGTACTACTCATTCTACTAGTTCACTGAAAGGAACAGTTAGTGCCTACACTGTTTGGTCAATTTTGTACGCCCTATATCTGGTAATCTGAGCAACTTGTTTGAAGACCACAATATGCAATATAATAACCATTGTTAATTTCCTATCTTGTTTTGAAATTGTTTATTGCTTTTTTATTCTTTAAAAAAAGTTGAGATAGGATATTTTAAAAGGGATATGAAACAAAGTCCTCATTTTCTGAAATCAGAAGTCAACAGAAGGGATTTCTGAGCTATAACTGAAATACAGTATGTAGAAAATCACATGGATAGCTTTCCTTGAATACAGAACAAATTACCTCCACTTTAGCTAAACCTAGCCTTATCTCCATGTACTGATATGTACAGAGCTAGCTAGGCCATTTCCTTTTCCCTTCAGTTGGTTCTAAGCAATGTAAACAAAGCTAGCTCGGGTACTGATGTGTAATCTTTGAAGCTAAGTGAAAGTCCTGTTTCCTCATGTCAGCGTCTCCCACTAAATGGTTGAGCCCAGTGGGATGGCAGAGCCATTGCTCCAGGACGGTCAACTGGGTTCCACTCTCAAGATAAGGGACTAGGGCAGAAAAACTTTGCATATCAGAATTGAAGCACCAGCCCTCCAAACGTTAAATGCTACCTGGATTGTGTTAGGCAGATTGGTCTTCCTGCACTCTTCTCTCTGCATATTGTAGAGGTGCTTTCTGGCCTCCTATCTAGCTCAGCTCACATTATTCATGTAATTCCCACAATTCTCACCAACACTCATCCTCCAGTCACTCCATTTTTCATGAATAAATTCTGGGTTAGGCCTTGTGTCGAGGCCTTTGTTCCATGAACCCTCATCTGGACCAAACTCGGGAACCTCTGTCTGCCCATAACTCTAAATATGTCTTAGTGTCTTTATTCTACTGGAGGTGGTAGATTGGAAATAACTCATCAGAATTCCAATGTTTCCATGGGATTACAAATATAAACTTTCCAGACTGCAAGAATGGGAAAAGGGCCTCAATAACAGTGTTTAGAAACAACAAATCACATACACCATTGTAACTAAGTCACCTTAGGTCCAAAGGAACTAGAGGAACTAGAGTTCAATAAGGTCCAAAGGAACTAGAGGAACTAGAGTTTAATGAGGTCCAAAGGAACTAGAGGTTGATTTCCTAAGCCACTTTTTTTTTTCTACTATGAGCTTTTCTTGTTAAGGCAGAAGAAAATAAAGGTAGTTAGAATGAAAAACAAGAGCCTTCTATTTATTAAATGCAGAACAGCGGATCAAGTAGATGGGAGATTGGAAACCCAACCCATTTTCTATGCACATTTTGAGAAGCACTTGTCTAGTAATCATGGTACAGCAGTCCTGAAGTAAGAAACAGGTGTTAACTGCAAAGGCAAGGAAGGGATTCAAGATATATGGGGCATACAAGGTTGCTGGAGGGCACAAGCCTGAATTTAATTTTCCAGGTTAACTTCAATCTCTTCACATACACTTTCTTTTATCCCTGCAGTACCAGGGTTTGAACCCAGAGCCTGCATACCAGACTACATTCTTTTTTTTTTTTTTTTTTTTTTGCGGCACCGGGGATTGAACTCACAGCCTCGCGCCTGCCAGACAGGCCCTTAAGCTGCTGAGCCAAACTCCCGGCCCTGGTTTTTTGAGGCAGGGTCGCACTATGCAGCTCAGGCCGGCCTTGCGCTTGCACGTTGTAGCCCAGGCCGGCCTTGAACTCACAACGCTCCGCCTACCTCAGCCTCCCGAGTGCTGGGATTAAAGGCGTGAGCCACCACGCCCGGCTCAGACTACATTCTTATCTAATCCCCTTTTGACACAGGGTCTCACGAAGTCACTACATTGCCCAAGCTGGGCTTGAGCTTGAATCTTGCTTCAGCTTTGCAGAATGCTGGGTTTACAGCCATGCACCACCACACCCAGTTACACTTACGTATACCTTAAATCAATAATCAGTGCTACTTGGCTTTAAACTTCCTAGTATTTGAAATTATTTCCCAAATTTCCTGCCATGGCATCATTTCCATCATAATTTGCTTGGAATTTCACCTTTTTACCTTACAAAATCTTTTTTACATGGCACTTACTTTTGCTTTATTATCCTCAAATTATTATATTTAAGAAATTGTGCAACTCAGACTAGATGTTCAATAAAGGCTCAGTAATTGCTCAGTTTTTCCAGTTATTTGCCATAATTAAACAATGCATTCAACAGTAAATAGATGTCTCTTATCTCCCAAGAAAGGTAAGTAACACTCCATAAACATTTGATGGGACACATCCACAATTACAGGAGCTCTTAGTGATCCTCACATGCATGATTCCATAGTGAGGACTAAGCTAAGTAGGTGATTCTGTTTTGCCAACCTTGTGCTTCTGTATTATTTTGAAAGATTCATAAAGCTTTTGTAAATGTTCCAAAGAAAGTTATTAATCACATTAAGTCATTTGTTGCTTTAACTGAAATATGTACTGAAAACATAATCTAAGCCACAGTTGGTCTTTTGACTATATATTATAGAAATCACTCAAAAAGATTCTGTAAGGCTAGAACTATAGCTCAGTGGTAGAGTGCTTGCCTAGCAAGCATGAGGCCCTAGGTTTGATCCCCAACACTGAAGAAAAAAGAAAAGCTTCTGTACTTGTTTATTTTTTCAGAAAAGGTCTCACTATGTAACCCATGCTGGCTTTGAACTCACTGTGTGGCCCAGGTTGGCCTTGAAACCACAGCAAACCTCCTGCCTCAGTCTCTCTATAGCTCCTCCTTCTTTGGATTTGAAGAAAAACCCAAACTAAAATACTTTGAATTTTAAAGAAATAAAAAGTAATAATTTTCAAAGAGAATAAAAAATTACCATGAAATGCTACAACTGGTTTGAATTTTTTTTCAAGATACACTCAAATTGCAAATCTATCAAATGCTAAGTATTGACACAGTAAAGCTTAATTAAGAAGTTCATTAAAAGTATAATTAAAGATTTTATCTCCTTAAGAACTCATCTATGCAGGATAACTTCTCCTTGAAGCGATTCTTACAAACACACAATTTGAGGTTACTACAGAACTGAAAATATATTACTTTCTAAAAATGATTTAAGAAGAATTAATACATATCTAACTCAGAAATTTTGTGGCATTCTTCCAATCATCATTTACTGGTAGAAAAATTGGAAAACCATTCTCTTGAAAAAAACAGGGAATTTGTACAAGAGACTTTATGGCCCAGAACAGTCAGCCATGAAGATTCTACTTTGAAGACACATCTTTTATGCTAAAAATTTGTGTAAGTCTACTCTGTATTAAGATTCAGAGTTGTTAAATGTTCTAAAAGATTTCTATCCAAAGAGAAGGTGACATTCCAAAATATTTATCCTGCAACTACCAGCACCTAGCTCACATCCCAGTTTGAGAACTGCAACATTAGATCTGTCCCACCCACCCACCTTACATCACATTTGTAAAAACTACTGAATTGCAAAATTTGTTCCAGATACATGTGTATGTATATGAAATGTGAAGTATCCTGAAACTGTCAGTCGGAGTGGTGGTGCATGCCTGCTATCCCAGAACTTGAGGGGCTATGGCAGGAAGATCGACATGTGTTCAAGGCCAGCATGGGCTACACAGTGAGTCCAAAGCCTGGATGAACTACGTAGTGAGACCCTGTCTCAAAAAACAAACAACGACAAACCAAAAAAAAAAAAAAAAAAAGAAACTTATGTTAATGTAAGTTTTTTACTTTTACACTATGATTCAATTCTAGTTTTTCCTTTTATCTTAAACTTGAAAAATTTTATTCAACTGAATAAATTTATAAAAACTGCTCCTACATTACACTAAAAGCATTCTGCATGATTTATTTTCATCGCTCAGATATTTAATCAATAAAATAATCATAATGGTTCTTCTAATTAACTCCATCAAATACACATTGTCTAAAATGCGTCTAGGTCAAAATGCTGATTGCAGAGTCATCTATGTGCAGACTCTGTCAAATTATTCCAACTTCAGTATAAAATGATGTTGTCCAGAATACAAGCTTCATGTTATGGAAACGCAGCCTTTCTTTTCCACTGAGCGAGTCTGTACACTGGCGAAGGTCTTTGTTAAAATTCTTCTTCTGCCTGCTTACTGCGGGACTGCTTGAGCTGCTGCAAGCGTTCAATGGTTTCCAAAATAGTACGCTCCCCATGGACCTTATTGTCCCTTGTACGGATATTAACAGTGCCACTGGCCTTCTCTTTTTCACCAACAACTAAAACAGAAAGCACAAAGCTTTGTGAGAATCTAAAGATAAGGAAAGATTCACCTTTCACATCTAAAGAGAAATGATCCCAGCACTCGCAAGCCACCCTATAGTGTCAGACACATTAAAATATACACCATATACTGTTGGGCAACTGACTTCAAACATTCATTAAAAAAAAAAAAAAAAAAACAATTTACAATATATACAACTACTGTGCTAATGGAACCACCTAATCCAGTCAACTTTCTTGATCACAATTCACTAAATCTAAGTCTCAAGATTTCAGCATATTTTTTTTTCCAAGTTTGGAAAACTGACTTTCTTTCTTACCTAGGATAAAGTTATACTGTGCTAACTGTGCATTTCTGATCTTCTTGTTTAGTGTACAGCCTGGATCCAGATCAATGTCTACCATGAATTTAGCATCATGGAATTGTTGCCGTACCTATTAAACAGACACAGAATTCAGATCTGAATAATCATGCAAACAATTAAAAAGAAATGCTCTTAAGTACACATAAACTTAAAATATTAATTTGTGATTTGGGTCCACACTTTAAAAAATCAAAAATATATTTTACTTTTGAGAGATAATTGCTTTAGAAGATCCTTAAAAATCAGAATTCAATCAAATTAATCAGTTCACTTGAACAACAAATCACAAAGGGAAAGAAATCCTTTCACAAATAAATCAAGTCTTTCATAAGGTTGTCATGAAATAAATGAGCAGCCTCCATATAAAACTACCACATGCAGTAACAGGAATAGTTTGTCTGAATACTGTAGTTTGCTTATTTTCAACTGGTTAATGTTCATCTATTTCTTAAAGACAGTGAGTATCCAAGAAAAATTTATTTTGATGCCCTAGAATGATGATTTTGGTGCTACAGTATTGTTCAACGATTAACTTAATTATTTGTAATTCTTTAGTATGGAATTACTATACTACACAGAACAGTCTTTTTTTTTTTTTTTGCGGCACCAGGGATTGAACTCATAACCTTGAGCCAAACTCCAGGCCCTAGAACAGTCTTTAAGGAATGAATAAATGGTTATTATGGCTATTTATATATTTGTTGGTAAGTTAATTTTGTGGCAGGAGGGCAAAGACATTCTCGATACTAAGCTGAAAAGTCAAAAAACAGAAATTTTGCATTAAAAATGAAGCAAAATTACTCTGCATCATAGTATAGCTTAAACTATTTTTTACATCTATATTATATCACACTGAAGAACTTCACGTTTGCTGGTTTGGTTTTTAAAAATAAGAAGATACACAAGTATATACAAAACATCTGAATGTGTTCTAATCATAGAACCATTTTGAAAAGTGGTAATACAATCCATTCAGACTTATCACAGGTGAAAAATACAGTGATACTCTGTCATGTTTCAAGCAGCTTGATTTACTAAGAATAAACAGCTATGAGATCTAAAAAGTGTAACAGACATGAATAGGAAGGTCATATTTAAGTATTACCTTTTGGGCATATTCATCACATGTTGGTCCTACTGGAACTACCATTACCTGACGAGGAGACAGCCAGAAAGGCCTTAAAAAGAAAACAAAAATATTTGATATGGATTTGGGTCCATACACTAATCAAATATGGCACACTTCGTTAGCATGTTACTTTCATAACTTTATAACTTTGTTTATTTTTCTAAACTAACCACTGAAGATTAAGGGGAGACCAAGGAGAAGAAAACTAATGCTATAAGGAAAATCTATAGCTAAGATTTGTGTTGCCAAGTAAGTAGCAAAGCAAACTGATGACAGAGACGAAGCTTCATACTTCAGTACATCACATAACAAAACACCACCAACCGGCTGTCAGAGGGGTTAGCAAACTTAAACAGCTGCACATACTGATAAAGATTTTATTATTTATTCTTCATGGGGAGGAAGGCTACATATCCTGTCCTCAGGATCCTTTTAGTTTATTCGAGATCCTTTCAGTAGGATTCAGCAAACTGTAACTGATAATAACTGGGGATAAAGGCACTTGGTAAAATAAGTTTTCCCTACTTATAGCAAAAAAAAAAAAAAAAAAAAAAAAAAAAAAAAAAAAAAAAAAAAAAAAAAAAAAAAAAAAAAAAAAAAAAAAAAAAAAAAAAAAAAAACCAAAACCAAAACCAAAAACCCAAAAACACACACGCACATGCACACAAAACCCCACCTATAGCTGGGGCAGCCCAGTGACGAAACATTTGTCTAGTGTGTGCAAGGTGAAGGTTCAACACCCAGCACCACAAAAACGAAAACAAAAAAAGTCCATCCCATTATCATCATCGTTTGGAGCATTCCAAGTGTCAGGCCCTCCTGGCACTGAAGATGTCAGGCCAATATTCCTCTCCCTCATTTTTCCATTTTCAGTTGCGGTGTTATATCAGGCAAAAGAGAAGAATCACTGAAATCTACCCTAACTGCAGGCTTTTTCCAATCTATCACAGATTTGGCAGAAAAATCAGCTAAGGACTTCCCTAATTCTCTACATGCTATATAGAGAATGCCTCCCGTATTTTATTTGATTTTGTAAAATACAACTGAAAAAAAGATTAACAAATCTGAAAAACTCCCCTTAATGTCTGAATTAACTAAATTCGAATACTAAAATGACAGCATTGTATAAGATTTTGCCAATTTATAACATTTTACAGAATTTTTAAATCAACACAGAATTGTACTTGAAAGTGGGTGTGCTGGTGCATGTTTGTAATCCCAGCACTTTGGGAGGCTGACAAAGGAGGACCACAAGTTTGAGCCCAGTCTGGGCAACTCAATGACTTAACAAGACCCTGAGTACCCTCCAGATAAGTAAGTATGTAAGTAAGTCTATTTTTCTGCACACTACAAATGGGTGTTTCATAACCTTGCGCTACTTTACATAGCATCGTGAGCCCACACAAAACTACTTAAAACAGAAGTCATGTGCAATCTTACTAACAACAACAACAACAACAACAGCAAAAATATAACCTCACAGAAATGAGTTACAGCTGGCTGTGGTGGTCCACACCTGTAATCCCAGCACTCAGGAGGCCAAGGCAGGAGGATCACTGTGAGTTCTAGGCCAGCCTGGGCTATGTTTAAGTGAGTTCAAGGCCAGCCTTTACTATATAATGAGATCCTGTCTCAAAAACAAGAAATGAGTTACAAAACATTGATCAACTTGGCACATTTTATATTTTTTATCAATATAAAAAATCACTGTCTCCCAAAAGATGTCAAAAATACTTGCTTACTGCTAACCAACAAAGTTGAACAAGGTAAACAAAGAGTATAGTCATTTATCAGACAAAAAATAAATAAACAGGGCCAGGGATTTAGCTCAGTGGCACAGTGCCTGGCTGGCAAGTGTGAGGCCCTGAGTTTGATTCCCGGTACCAAAAATAAGTAAATAAATAAACCCCCAAAACGTTAAGTTATTTGAAATGCAATAGAAATTCTACATTGTTATTCTTAACTGAATAACAATTGCTTATCAGAAAGTATTATATAACATTTAAACCAATCTAGTTCTGATAAGAAGTTAGTAATAACAAGCATCTGATTTTCTATTTTCTTCTTGAATGAACACAGAGCTAAGCTACTGCTATATTCCCAACCTCTCCCTCCCAGAGGTATTTTTTCTTTTTTTTTTTCCTGCGGTACAGGAATTGAACCCAGAGCTTTGTACAGAGTAGGTGAACACTACCACTGAGCTACATCTCCAGCTTTTTTAAAAATTCTTACTTTGAGACAGCATCTTAACATTAAGTTACCCAGGCTGGCCTCAAACTTACTATCCTACTACCCAGCCCCACAAATAGCTGGCATTTTAGGCATGTGCCAAGTCATACCGCCAAGTATTTTTCCTTCCTTCCCTCCCCACCCCAACCTCCATTCTCTTCTCTTTATCCTTTGTAGTACTTCAAACTCGACTGCAGCCCAGCCATTTTTAAAAATAATTTATTGAGATAGGGTTTTGCTAAGTTATCCAGGCTGGGCTCAAACTTGTGATCCTCCTGTCTCAGCCACCCAAGTGTTGGGATTACAGGTGTGAACCATCATGCCTAGAAAGCCATGCTAAAAAGCCAGGTTTAGATTTTAATTCCTTTTTAGTGAACATTTGTTGTTAATTTGAAGTGACCAATCAGAATCATTTTCCCATTCCATTTCATATCTATACTGGAGAGCAGACCTATCTTTTAGTCAGTTTACATTAATCAGACAAAAACGAGAGAGAGAGAGAGAGAGAGAGAGAGAGATTACCATTTGCCCCCATAGTTTTCAGTGAGGATAGCAATCATTCTTTCCACTGATCCCAAGATGGCTCGATGAATCATCACTGGCCTTTTCTTATCATCACCATCATGGCTACAAAGAAAAAATAATTTGTTTGCCTTGTTAAATATCCCCACTTATATATTCCTAGAGAAGCATATTCAGAGGAAATACCAGAAACTTACCTCACAAAAGTCAGATTAAACCTTATAGGCAACTGAAAATCCAGTTGGATTGTTGCACACTGGTGGTAGCGACCAATCGCATCTTTTATCTGTATGTCAACCTACAAAGCGAAGACTGGGCTATCACAAGATGCTGTTAGAGCTGACCTCACCTCCTGGGTTATCACTGATATCCCCCCGCACCCCCACTTATTTTAAGATACTCTCTTTTCACTCACAAATGGAAAATCACATTACCCCAAAAATACTGGCACTGACCTTTGGACCATAGAAAGCTCCATCACCAGGATTTAACTCCCACTTTTGACCAAATTCATTCAGACTGTTTTCAAGTTGCTAAGAATAAAGGAAAATGATTTGTATTTTTACTTATCTGCAACTTTTCTTCTTTCACTCTACTCTGAGACTGAAGATATTGTAATTACTTTCATGGATCACTATTCTCTGCTTTATAATCGTGCCTACCGAAACATAATTTCAAAATAAACCTCTTTTTAAGCTTGCAATTTGATAACTAAAAACAAAACAACAAAACCTCAAAACATTTAACCAATTCTAAAATACTGTAATACTTTAAAGTTATACAGAAAAAAAATGAGCTTACTCTAACAGCAACTAATTTGCTAATTTTCTTTTGTTTTTATCTGCTTATAAAGCAGAACAAGACGATTTCAATCAAACAGTATCCACACTAAAATCACCACTTACTTTCTCAGCTTGGTTCCATATTTCAATATCACCAAGGAATTTTTCTGGGCGAGTAGAAAGGTTCATTTTAAAAGAAAATCCAAATACGTTATATACGGTATGGAGAAAGTCCAAACAACCTTTTATCTCATCTTCAATCTTAAGAAAAAATAAAAATAGAAAAGAAACAGTGGTTGTTTTCACTTGCTTTTTGTTTTGTGATACTGGAGATTAGACTCAGGGCTCTGCACTAAGCTATATCCCCAGTCTTTTTTATTTTTGAGACAGTGTCAGTAAGTCACTAAGTTGCCCAAAGTTGTGATCCTTTGGCCGCCTTGGCCTCTCAAGAGTGCTGAGACTACAGGCGTGCACCACCATACCCAGCTTCCCTTGTTTATTTCAAGTTTCTTTCAAAGTATTTTAATCCACAGGGTCTCATACCTGCTCCATGGCACAGAATATATGTGCATCATCCTGCTGGAATCTTCGCACCCGGGTGAGACCTGTCAGTGCTCCTGACAGCTCATTCCTATGCAGTACCCCAAAATCAGCAAACCGAAGAGGCAACTCTCGCCAGGATCTTGGCCGGTGATCAAACATAAGGCTGAAGAAAAAAAAAGTAAGTCCACTGATCCTTCATTTCACAAGAGGACTAGGAGGCAGCCTAATGTAGAGTGTTTACCTAGCGTATGAGGGACCATAGATTCAATCCCCAGCACCAAAAAATAAAAACCACAATAAAACTTTTGCTATCACATTTAACTATATGAAAGACTATTAAAAAAAAAATCACTGATAACTATTTGTACAAGCAACATATGTCACAGCCTGGGCTTCATACATTAATATATGCACCTGTATGAATAAAATGGCAAATGGTAACACAATCAACCATAACTAAGAGAAAATAAAACATGCATTCCATGTAAACCTGGAGTTAAATTCTTATATTCAATATATATTCAATATTTCCACTAATTACGAATAACAGGACTGCCTTTAAAATTAAAAAAAAAAAAAAAAAAAAGGCCAGGAGTGGTTGTGCATGCCTATGTAATCCTAGTACTCTGACGGGCTGAGGTAGGAGGATTGCCAGCAACTTAGCAGCTTACTGAGACTATCCAAAATTTAAAACAATTTTAAAAACAGCTGGGGACATACTTCAGTGTGAAAGCCCTGGGTTCAATTCTCAATACCATTTAAAAAAACGTTAACCATACACACATGATTTACAAAATAAAAGGTAGATCTGGCCTGTTATCAGACCTCAAAGTGCTTTAGTTTTCTTGCTAGTCAGCATGTGCTTCAGAACTCAGAAAAACTAAGAATGAATTCAGGCAATTCCATCACCGACATGGATAACCCAGTTTCTTCATGAAGTTTCTTTGCACTTCCTCTGCCCCACGGGCCTGTCCATCAGGAGCTGTGAACACTGAGTTACCAATATCCAAGAGTGTGCCCAAGTTTTCCCAGAAATAGCTCTTTACTCATCTTGGAAAAGCAGGAAGTAGAGTGGCCTCAAGGGAAGGAAGACTTTCCAAGGATATTAACTCACTAGCCATGGTTTTGGAAACAATATATTTCTTTTTTTTTTTTTTTTTGAGATGGGTACTCACTATTTGCCTAGGCTGGGCTTGAACTCAAGATTCTCCCATTTCAATCTCCAAAGCAGTTGGGATTACAGGCATGCCACACCACTCCCTTTCATTTAAAACAAAAATTAAAAAAAAAAAAAAAAAAAGAAAGAAAGAAAGAAAGAAAAATCTACAGAAATCACTACACCCCAGTCAGTCTCCTTGCTTTGTATTCTGCCTTCTTCACTGCTACAACCCCAAAGTACCACTCCAGAATGTGTACAGATCTGGGGATCTAACCGGTCATGGAAGCTATTATAATACAACAATAAAGTTGCAAATATTCTTCTGATTACATAACTTGTTTTTTAACAAAAACTCTTTCAAAAGAGATATGGTAATCTAGGACTAATTGTAGCATATGAAAATCTTTAATAAAAACTCCAAGCTGCTGATACCAGTGTCCCGGGCAGTTCATGGGCTTAAGAGCAAAAAGCTCCTTCTCCACCTCAAAGGAGAACATGTTCTCGCTGTAGTGCTGCCAGTGGCCAGAGGTCATCCAGAGTTTGCTGTTGTACATGTTTGGGGTGATTACCTCCTGGAATCCTCTCTTCCTATATTCACTCTGTTAGGGAACAAACAAGACAGACAAGCAGACAAACCAATACTCATCCTTCCAGGGGGAGTTAAAATTTAAAGACTAATTTTATACTTCCTAGTGAAATTCAACACACACAAATGCCATGACCCAGAAATTCCACCTGTGGTATATAGTGAAGAGGAAACTCTTATACATGAATATAAGTAAGCTTATAAAAATGAGGCTATTGTAGCATGATTGGCAATATGGGAAAATTAAAATTTATATCAGTGTGCACCAATAAAAAACACAAGCACATTGTAGTAGGTATATAATAAAATAATATGTAATAAGTGAAAACAAAGTGGATATGTATCTAGAAAAGATCACAATTAACACAGACCAATGCCCAAACACATAAATAAGGGTAAATATATGAGGTAGATGTAAATGAACAAAAAGGGTCCATGGCAACTTGCAAATAGATTTCTCTAGGAAAAAAGGGGGAATGGATCAAAAAGGAGTTCCAAAAGTTTTTTTTTTTTTCCTTAACTGTACATGCAGATTTAACATCATAAATAATATGAAGCAAACACAGCCCAATATAAACATGTTAAATTACGTGGTAAGCACTGGTACAGGCTATGCCATTTACTATATACAGTACAAGTATGCTTAAAATATTTTGTAATTCAAAAAGAAACATCATGAAAACTAACTTGTTTTCTCAAGGAAAATATAAACTTTTTGGTCAAAAAAAATCTCCTCTGTATGTAAAGGGCTACGGGTTCCACTTCAAATCACCAGGTTCTCTATATATTTGCATGGATATGACAAAGTCATATATTAGGAATAAATAATCTTTAGCAATTTATAAGACTCCAAATTTCCACTTTATCATTTTACATCTTCTCAAATACAATTATCAATACAATTATCTTACCTTTTATCAGACCTTTTAAATCAAATTATCTTATATCCTAAATCTTCAGAAGAAAATAAAAAATACAGCTTACCCTAATGAATTCCATAAGTGTATTATAAATATAGGCCCCCTTGGGTAGGAAGAAGCAACTTCCAGGGCTGAGTTCATGGAAGAAATACAGTTCTTGGTCCTGAGCAAAAGAAGAGCAAAAGATCACATATATAAAATTATTGACATTAGCTTTGGTACTCCTGAGTTCAAATAATTGTTACAATGTTCACTAGCTTAACTAGGGCCAATTCTAAATAAAAAGAAACCATGTTGATGTTTCTGGAGTACAAGTTAATGGCATAATTGCAGTTGATTAAAACTTAGTATAAGTCCATTTCTTGCCTGTTAACAGTCCTCAATCCAGTCAGGTTTCTCCAACACAGAACTCAGTTCAACAGTTTTCATAGTTTTAATTCCTCGAGTGAGTCACAGTAAAAAATTCTTGGCCCACCACGACCATACCCAAGAGCCCAGAGCCCTGGGAAAGGAATCCACCAATAGATGCCAGCTTCCTCAGTGCTGGAACCCAGCAGGAAGGAACATTTTTATCAAATGTAATTTCCATTTTAGATGACATTCAGAATAGACGAAGAAAATGATACAGTCCATCAGTGACTTCTTGTGTCCAGTCACGAATCAAATTGATTAGTCTTTCTGGGACTCATTCCATATCTTTACAGTGAGATTAGACAGTTTTCAAAGTCGAGTTCTTCAGCTCTACAAAATGCTGCTCTAGTTCTCTCTCAGTAAAAGTACTAATTAAAAAGATTATATGAACAATCAGAAATACTTATAGTTTATGCAGCACATGACGCCGCAGGCACTGGAAATCTAGAGCATCTCTTCAAAATGAAATTTCCAGTTAAAATTTTAATCCAGTGAGATTTCAAATGAAATTAAAGCAATCTAGACACATCACTGTTCTTTAACATACCCTCCCAATTTTCCTATGATCTCGGTTTTTAGCTTCTTCTTGGAACTTCTCCCACTCTTTCAACATTTTGGGATCTGGAAATGAAATGCCATAAATTCTCTGGAGAGTCTCCATGTCTGCTTTGCCTTCCCAGTATGTGGAGGAATTCTGAAAACAAGGATCATCCATGACACAACATTCAAATCTGTAAAAATCTCAGATGTTATTTCTGATAAGCGCTTTATATATCAAACTCATCCTAATTAGTACTAACTTTCCTCCTCTCCCTTTCCTATCTTTCCTATCTTATTATTATTATTATTATTACTACCACTACTACTATTATTAGGTTTTATGAGACAGGATCTTACTATGTAGCCCAGGCTGGTGTCAAATTCAACAATCCTCCTGCCTCAGCCTCCCAAGTGCTGCGATTATGAGCCACCACATTAAGCACATTCATCTTTCTGACAAAAAAAATGGCATAAGATGCAAACATCTGTTGTCTTACACTGCTTTGGAGACTAGAGGAACTGGACTCACTCTGCAACACAAATTAGCTGTCTGTGTCCCTCAATACTTGCTCAGGCCACACTTCCACAAACACTGACTGCAAGAGCATTCCACACAAAGTAGGCAAAAAAGGAAATGAATCTATAAAAAAGTCTTGAGATGATCTATTTTTACGACTTAAAATACAATCTAAAAATCACCACGTTTATGAACTAGTATAACACTGACACGTTCCATTGTATTAAGAACTTAGATAATTAAGAAACACATACGGAAACGTATATAGTTCCACAGTAAGTTTCAAAACTTTTAGAGTCATAACAGCACATAACTGCATGACACTGTGAATTCCCCACCTTCTCTCATGTGCTGGCTCTAGTGATAATGGGTAAGAAAGTGACAATATAAATACATATACATATACATATACATACATATATATATATATATATATACACATACAACACGCACTTAGAAGGTATCACAGAAAAAGAAATCATCTTACAGATGCAAGGAAAAAATGGCAAACAGAAACTACTGAAAGTTGAAACATACACACATACACATTTTATACTTGTATGAAACAAATACATTTATGTATAGTCTTTAAAGTTACATTGCTTACTTTGTGTACTTTTAAAGCCTTAATTTTTCCAGTGTGTCTTACATGAGGACCACGGCAGAGATCTATCAAGGTGCCACACCTAAAAATAAAATGAAAAGAATTTTAACAAAAACCAAATGATATATATACCAGTTGCATTTAATGACATTTGATATTCTCACCTATAGATTGTTGTAGTTGGGGTATTTACTTTTTCATTCAATATCCGGCATTTGAACTTGTTGTACTAAAAAATTGGAAAAAGAATTTAAAACTCCCTTAACTTTTACTTCTAAATACTACATAAAAATAAAGTACATTTATTAGAACATGGTACATACACAAATATGCCAATATCTCATGTCATAAAAAAACTGCTTCAAGTGCTATTAACAAATGAAAGCGTAGATCATTAGTTATGGTTCAACTTACCTTAAACATTTCCAGTAGTGTTTCTTTCTTAACTTCCAATCTTTCAAAAGCTTGTTTTTCTTTAATAATTTTCTTACATAAAGTCTCCAGAGAAGAGAAATCATTGCTGGACACACCTCTGAATGACAAGAAAGCATAAATCTATGTTCTACTCTAATCGCACTATGGCTTTGAAAGATGTTTCTTTAGAATACTTAATTACACCCTTTCATCATAGATTAAAAATTTTAAATAAACATTTGTCATAAATTTTAATATTTCCAGTGGCTTCTATTTGGTCATTGTGGTGACCTTTCCCACTAATAAACTCTCCCCCTAAATCTATTAGCAGGTTTAACTAAGAGGGTAGGATCAGTTTCATTTTCTTTTCCAATGTACTGGAGGGCTCTACATCCATCAGTCCAGAATTAGAACTCATATAGCCTCTATTAATGCAAGTAAACTGCAATACTTCAAGTTTTAACAACTGGAATACTCTATGGCTATAAAGAAATGAACTTTATATACTTCTTTCTCCTTTGCTGAGAACTCTAAAAATAACTTATAGACCCACAATCATTCAGATTTGTTTCTCTTTAGTTACCCTTCTTCAAGGTACGTGTCATAATAGAATCCATTTTCTATTGGTGGACCATAACATAAACATCCACCGTAGAATCTCTCCATGGCTTCACCCATGATGTGAGCACTTGAGTGCCAATACACCTGAAAATATAAAGAAAAACAGATGGCTTCAGTCTTGGCATATAAAGTTGTGAGTTAATATGGTTGTTAAGAGACAGATAAAATTTACTATAAATAAATCCAATATACAAAAATCCAAATTTAAAAATCTATTAATTACAGGGTGATTCTATCTATAGCCAAAATTAAAGTTTTTAATTGTGAAATGATATTTCTGAGCATCATTAATCATACAAAATGGAGTTTGTTCCCTGAAAACGACTGCTACTCAGTGTGCTTGTCTCACCGAACAGCGCCACGTCTCAGATGCTATGATCTGGTCGTTAACGGATTATGGAACATGACTTACAAATTACATCTGTTCTTATCTTATTAGTCCAAAACAAACAAGGGAGTACAACCGGACTTTACAACACAATAAAACACAAGGACTACATGAACACTGAAATCAAACGGCAGTATTTGGTTTTAAAATGGCCATTCAGAGGAGCCTGAATATACTCAAAGACATTTTTTCCACTTATATGGCACAAGTCATATCTTCACCCTAAATTCAATGAACACTGAATAGAAACTTACTGCTTGAGCTTCCTCATCCTCAAATTTAAGAAGCTCTAAGGTACAATCTTCCTCCAGAGGCCGGTCTAAGTCCCAAACAATTTTGTTCACTTTAGCAACAACAGTGTTATCAGCCAGTCCTTGACTTGAAAAAATATACATATCAACATGAAAACACAAAAATTTAAATAATCATCTCTTTTTACACAAAACCTGACTTAAAACAACAAAATCTCACCATACTTATCATATATTAGTACACTATACTTTTTTGTATAGGTGTGTCCATATTTTCCTGAAAGAAAATGGAAAAGACAGCCAAAAGATGTACCCAAGAATGAAACTGGAGAATCTTGAAAATTCAGAATACTATTATTTTATAATAAACTATTTTATATCTTAGGCTTAACAACATGGAATTGCTGGTAACCATTTCTTCTGGCAATTTATATGGTGAATTCATGTAGTTCAACTCAGTATGTAATTACAATAATTTAAACACAAATATAAATAAATAATACAATGAGGGAATTATGGTTTCCATGAAACCAAGTGGAATATTTGATAAAGTTGGATAAAAGCAAGTCATGAAAAAAATATTGTCAATTTAGGTGTGGATGAAACAAGTACATTAATATCTGGAAGGATTCTGCACTTAAGACTGCTTCTCAAGTGTATTAAGATAATGTAAGAACTATTAGCAGTCACTGTCTCAAAAAACCTTGGTCCCATATACATACATACACACATATATATACATATATATATACATATATATATATAAAAAATTAGTGAATAAACATATTTATATATTTTCAAGTTAACATATGTAAATTGTAACATGACATGTTGGTGAGCTTTTTCTGTAAAGGGATACAAGGTCCCTATTGTCTATTTTTTGCTTTTTTTCTTCTTCACTTAAAATTACAACACTTACAGGTTTCATGCTATACAAAAATAGGCTATGACCACAGTCTACTGATACATGGTTTAAGACATATACATACACACACATACAAATGTATGCTTCTCCAACTTTATCATGTTCTGATAAACTGAATGATTAAATCAAATCAAATTAAGAAAGCTTTTGCTCTATTATCTAGCATGCATCTTTCTCAAATAATTTCTTCCCACTCCCATAAGTGGTTTTTGTTTGTTTGTTTTTAATTGTTGAGACACGGTCTTGCTAACTTGGCCCAGTCTGTCCTCACTTGTGATTCTCCTGACTCAGCCTCCCACAGTGCTAGGATTACAGGTGTATGACCCCACACCTGAAGAATCCAGTTAAATTTTAAGATTAGGTATGGTTCTTTGGATTTGTATAGCTTACTTTATTTCCATGTAAGACAACCTAGCTTCATTTTTAACTTCAAAACTGAGACATTTAGGTCAAAACTGATGAAACATCATTTACTTGGCTTTGTAGCATTTATGAGTAAGGCAGAAGGACTAATAACATGAACTCCTTCATTAGAAAAGGTGAACTCTTTCAGAAATTAACTTTCATTCTGAACTATAAAGCTCCGTATCACTTTGATTTCTAAAAATCTCAAACAAAATAAAAAACATTAAAAGCATCATAAAAATATTATGCCATTAAAACCAGAAAAGATAATAAAAGAAAGTTTAGGTAAGTTATAAAACAAAGAAAGACGCCGGGGGTTTGGCTCAGTGGCTTAAGCGCCTGCCTAGTAGGCGCGAGGTTGTGAGTTCGATCCCTGGTGCCACAAAAAAAATAAAAATAAAATAAAAAACAAAAAAAACATAGAAAGACAAGATGGACGTGGCTTATACCTAATTCCACAAGCAACTTGATATGGTGTGGTTTTCCAGGATTCCGCATTGACCTGTTTCCCATCAGGCAGGGTGACTTTAATTGGCTTGCTATCTTTCTCTGCCTTGTCTGCCAGAATGGAATCATGTTCTGCTTTTAGTTTATTATACATCTCAAGTCGTGTGTTAATATATTCAGGCCAAGGATTCAACTGCAAGACAACAAATGAGGAAATAATCAGTAACTTCTCATTCCCTTTAAAAGAGAAGGAAATAAAAATAGACAATACAAAAACGTATGATTACTGACTCAACACAGGAATCGCATTGCAAAAATCACCAGAAATTACTTTAATCTGGTTCTAAGAGAGAGTAAAGAATTAAATGTCCTTTTCCTGTATTTTTTACTTAAAAAGCATAAATAAAATAAACACCTGCATTGCTAATATTATAAACTGACAACTATTATCATTTGGTAAAATATTGTTACTTGTATGAAGTAAGTTTTTCTCTTCTAAAGATACCCTTTTAACTGTTTTTCTTCCCCTAACTGAATGACCTTGTAAGTGTATCTGTAAGCAATACTGCAAATAAAAATGACTGGCTTTTCTATTTTGTTTCAGTATTTTTCAGAGAATAATATATGCAGCTGGTCAGCCTGTATGTCCATTCACCATCAATTATAAATTTATTTGACTTAGAAGATTCTATTCAAAGAATTTATGAAATTCAAAGACGTTGTAATGATTTTGTTTCCTGGAATATTTAATGAAAAAGCAAAATATAGCTGATATACAGTCTATATAGTTGATAAAGTTAAACAAGATATTTTATATAAAACAGCCACAGAAGATTTCAAAACTATGGGAAAGAAAAAGACGACAAAAATAACTTACTCTACTGTCTGAGACCCTGGTCTAGTAGTGGTGCACCTATGATATGCATGCTATTTTTCTTTTAAGACAAAAGATGTTAATGTATGAATTATTTTTTCTAAACTAAAACTTTGATACTGTAAATCAGCATCAATTGCAGTGTTGGCACGTTGTAATAAGTAAGTGGATTTTGGCTGCAGTTTGGGCACTTATCTCTAAAAGGTTTGCCATCACTGTCCTGGTCTACACAACATTTCAAAAAAGCAAGTAGTACTTCTGTGATCACAAAGCAGCCCATATCATCTTCATATGATAATAACATGGATATTAACAGCTACATAAGAAAGCAAAGAAGAGATGGCTTAATTTTACTATGATCTTCTATCTTCATAAGTATATAAATCGATTAACTATAATAAAGATATTCAAATAAATGTTTTAACATTTCTTTTGTTATGATAATACTACTAAAATTCTACATATAAACTGCCCTCTATCAGTGGGTTGCATGTCACTAGATTTAACCAACTAGAGACTGAAAATATTAAAACAAACAAACAAAGAACTGTGTAGCCTGTTGTACAATCCCCGCACTCTGGGAGGCCAAGGTAGTAGGATCACACGCGGAAGTTGAACTTCGTTGATATTGAAGCACAGCTTGAGCAATTCAGAGATTTAGTGAGGCCCCGTCTCAAAATAAAAAAAGGGCTGGGGAAGTAGCTTAGTGTGAAGGCTATGGTTTCAAACTCCAGTATCTCAATCAATCAATCAATCAATCAATAAGATTGCATTTTTACTGAACATGTTACATACTGATCTTTTTTCCTTATTACTCCTTATACAGTACAGTGATTATTTGCAGTGTTTCAATTGTATGAGGTATTATAAATAATCTAGAGATGATATTAAAATACATGAGAGGATTTGGTAGAGTGTACACAAATACTCTATCACTTTTTTCTTAAGAGGCAGAGTCTCACTACCTTGCCCAAGCTGGTTTCAAACTTCTTGGGTCAAATGATTCCCCTGTCCTGCCTCAGCCTCCTCAGCAGCTGAGACTAAGGGTACACACACCACAGCAAGCTATGACATTTTACATAAGGTGGTTGAGCATCCCCAGATTTTGTGTGCTCCCAGGAGTCCTGCAACCAATTCCTTGTGGATAATGAGTGGTCACTGTGTATCAAGGTAACACATTCAATATGAAAAAACTAGTACTCAATCCATCAGAAACTAACTTAATAGAAAAATAATCAATCACACATTTCTATAGAATCACTATTCACCCAGTTTGAATACCATGGATTCTGGTGGTCATGATTACCCATTATGTCTACCTCAGAGGTTAACACTTTCCTAAACATTACAGAAAAAAAGAGACTAGCCATTAACATATACAACTTAGTGGCAGAACACTTGCCTAGCATGTGCAAGGCCCTGGGTTTGATCTCCAGCACCACAATAAGGAATTAATTTTCCACATCTTAAAACAATTAGTTGTTATGTGAAATACCATTTTATTTTTTTCTGATATAAAATATCCTCATGAAAATCATTTTTTCTCTACTTTTATCTTTTGAAATAAAAGATTCCTAATATCTTTATAATTTCCTCCTATTCAGTTCCTCTCTTGTTTACTCATTTAGGTGTTCTTTGGGAGCTTTTCATCCAACAACGATGAGGGTCCTTGATGGTAAACACTAATGAATTAACTAATAAATACAACCATGACCTGAATCTCTCAGTCCAAAGCATGTTACATGGTTCTACCCACCCATGGACCCTCTGCCATCTACTTCCATATTCACATGGCACTTCCCAATCAAAGAATTTCAGTACAAACTTATTTTTTCAACATTCATTGAGCAAATACCCTCTGTGCCAGGCTCTAGGAAAGCACAGCTGAGTAAGACCTGCATTTTGCCCTTAGTTAGGGAGCAAGACAAGTATACAAGCTGTCAGAGCCCAGAGAAGGAAGTAAGGTATTAGACATACCACTGTACACTCTGTGTCAAGACAGGTCATTTAAAATATGTATCACCACACATCCTACTTAAAATGCTGTACAGAAGAGTCCTCTAAATTGTAGCCTTTTCCACCTATTCAAAATTGTACAACAGTATGTACAATCATACTGGAAACATTAAAATGAAATTTAAAAACATCAATTTTACTGTTTACTCAGAAATCTTAAAATTCTCTATCAATAATTTCTCCCACAGTTGCAGTGGGCATAATGAGTAAAAGATCAACAGAACAAAAAAACTACACTTGATCACTTATAAAGCTATCTGTAAGTAAATGGACACAATGAATTTAGCAACTACAGTGTTTATAAAAAAGCTCTTCAAAGTCAGTTTATTGTACTACTTTTAAAAACCCCATCCTTTGTACTTCTATATGCTGGCAATTTTTTAAAGCATCTCCAATAAAACAGCTGCGATGACCAAAGCAAAAAGCAAAGCATAGTTCACAACAGCTCAAGTTCAAAAACAGTAGAAAGACAAGCTTAACTGCCACCAAAAACAAAATACACAGGACTAGATGGATTCTGGACTGGCTTTTGAAATTCTGTTTTCTTTCAGTGACAGCTCAAGGAACTGAAGCATTTTCTCTAGATCTGAAAGACCTCAAAAGGATTTGGTTTGATAAATCCAAATGAAAATGAGAAGGAAGTCAAGGAACTAGATTTTCTTTGATTTCTGTTGCATTCAGTATAAGCTCAAACAGTAAGTCTCCATTCCTTAATATCCGATCTAATGAATTACTAATGTCCTCTCTAACGTTTGTTCTCTGATTTGTAAAATCTATCCCTACAATCAGATCACCTTACTAGTTGTTTTCTTTCTGCAATAACAACAGCAATCTTTCTCCCCTCTTAGACTATCCTTTCCTAACTCTTCCAAGTCCCCGAGTTTTCCATCTAATGTCATCTCAACGACCTTATGTAAATCTTTAGAATCTTTTGACACAAAATAAGTCTAGGACAGTTCCCTGCTACTTGTCAACCTTTAATAACAGCTTCTGTGCTAACAATTTTTACCTCTGCTCGGCCTCCATCTCCAGATCCTTCCTTGTTCTTCTTGCCTCCTTCCTTTCGCTTCTCCTCGCCAGCATCTACCTAAGTAAGCAAAAATGAAATGAACGCTTTATATTTTAATCTAACTGGACACCCTCCTCATGATATCTCCAAGCAAGTTTTAGAATGTTATTTTAGCATCTGCTAAAAAAATAAAATGACATTAGAAGATTGAAAAATTTTACTACTGGCAAAGTCAATTTAACAAATTACAATAAAGACAAGCCCTAAAAAGCAGACAGGCATTACTTAACAGTGCTTTAATTCCTCACATTTCATTTATTTTAACAAGTCCTGTGACTCTCGCTTTAAGTTAACTTGGACCTGTACTAAATATATAGCCACAAAAAGCATGTAATTAACTCAGTAAGAGTATTTCCAGAAACACAGTACATATCTATTCCACAAATACTATCAAAAGACCATGTCCACAGTATTTTGCTAAACCCCATAAAACAAATATAAATCCCAAACAAAATCTCTCCAGGGAAACTAAGTCCTAAGCGTATGATAAACTTCTGCAAGAGAAAGAACACTGTAGCAACAGTATGATTACAAGTCAAACAGGCAAGGACCACAGCATGATGCTATAAGGGACAGAGAGTAATATATTTCTGTGATGGTTCACATACAAAAACTCCACTTGGCTAGCCCCAAGTTCACCCTAGAGAGTGGAAACCTACTAAGAGCAAGTGTGATAAGTTTGGTTGCCTCCGAAAGGGCAAGAACATGCTGAAATAGCATGTTCGCAAAACCAAGTTTCTTGTACCAAAGGCCAAATTTCAAAAAATAATCTTAAGACAAACGGTTGACTGTTAAAATCAGGATGCGGTTTTTTAGCTTTAAATTCTGCTTGCTGTAAGAGGTCGGGCTATTTGTTGTCTCCCTGCGCGGAGCCCAGTTCAGTAGCCGGCCGGCTGAATAAAGGCTCTTTCATTAAATTCCAAACTGGTCTCTTGGTCTCCTATGCTGTTTTAAACCCATAACATGTCAACAGGCTGGATTTTGAGAAAGGCAATATATTCTAAATGTACACAGCTTACAGTCAGAATGTTAAAAAAAGGAAAAGTTGGGTGTGTAGAACACCAGTAATCCTAGCACTAGGGAGGCTGAGGCAGGAAGATTGAGAGTTTGAGCCAAAAAAGGAAGGAAGTGATAGATGGAGGAAGTAAGCAAGCAAGCAGACAAGGAAGGAAGGAAGCAAGCAAGCAAGAAAGCAAGCAAACTAGGAAGATTAAAGCAGAAGTTTCAGGAAATGATACAAGTTAAGACAGACTAGGACTCACACAGAAGCCAGCACTCAAAAGTTATCAGAACACACAAGCTTTAATTAGAAGCTAGTACAGTCATAGAAAGTTTTAAAATAGTCCTGTACCTGTGTTGTAAAGGAGGAATTTTATCTCATTTTGTGAATGTCTGATCTTTAACAATTTTATTGACATAATCCATCTACATAAAGTGTACGACTCAGTAGTTTTTAGTGCATTCGGTTGTGCAACCATTAGCATAAGCAATTTTTCAGCATCATATCCCCTCCCTGAAAAGCCCCATCCCCATTAGTTTCTCCTTCCCTCCTTTCCCCTCCCTCCTTCTTTTCTCTCCTCTTCCTCTTCTCTTTCCTCCACTCTTTTTGCTCTGTTTTCTTTTCCTTTCCTTTTTTGAGACAGACTTATGCTATGTAGTCCTGGCCTGGCCTCAAACTCATGATCTTCCTGCCTCAGCCTCCCAAGTGTGAGGACTACAGGCACCACCATACACAGGTACTAAACTACTTCCTAGTGTTACAGATTTATATATTCTGGATGCTGTATACAAATAGAATCATGCACTTTGTCCTTACCCTGACTGATTTCTAGATCATCATGTTGTAAGATGCATCAGTACTTCTTTATTAACTACCACATATTTCACTTTATACTGGTTTTGGTATTGATGATCAAATCTAGGGCCTCAAGAAAGTGCTCTACCAAGAACCTACATCCTCCCTTTCATTGCCCATCTTTCCATTGTCACTGATGAACATATTAGTTGCTGTCTTTTAAAACTTGTAAAACAAGCTACCTGTGGATGGGAGGGCTCAGTGATAAGAGCACTTGCCTAGCATGCTTGAGACCCTGGGTTCAAACCCTAATACCACAAAGGAAAAATAAGTTACTTGTGCAATTTAAAAATAAACTAAATTTAAATAAATATGACTCTTAACACTCTCAATTTTATGCTGGGTCAAAAATGTTCCCTCTACTGGAACCTGGATTTAATACAGTTAAGTTCCTCTCATACTCAACAGATGAATAACCAATCATTTAATATATATAACCAGTCATTTAATTACAGGTATACCTACACAGGTTTAAAAAGAAAGAGAATGAGTTTCAACACGAAAGTTGGGACAGAGAGCTGAAGACAACCTAGAGAATCACCTTCCTTAGGCATGTTCAGGAACTGCAAGAGAAGTATCAGCAGGGCATAATTTAAACAAATGCATGATTCGTCCGCAGGCAGATGATGGGAGCAGATTTAGGAGTACTGGCAACAGATTATGTTGAAGGAAATTATTAACAGTTCCTACCCTTGTTTCCAGTAACAGAAGTCAGTTCATATGAGTTACCGTGAGGACTGAATGAGTTAATGCACATAATATATTATACATAATACTGCAATATAAAACACTGCCAGCCTCATATACACATTAGTATTGTATAATTATTATTCAGAAGGGAACGGAGGGGGGCAACTCAGTGGTAAAGTGAAAGAAAAATTATGTGTTTGTTATCCAAATGTTGCTTTTAATGGCATATGTGTGGGCTGGAAATAAACAAACTCCAGTCCTGTGCAAAGAAATAAATTATAATACAGCAGCATATTTATGGATGTGGAAAAGTGTTTATTATGTCTTATTAAGCTAAAGAAGTACGCCAGTTACAAAACAGTAGGTATGTTTTCTCACTGAAAAAGTCTATGCATAACCACTATTTATTACAAATTAAATTTACATAGTTTAGAATGTATATGTATTTGCATACGCATTTTCCACATTCAATACCCCTAAGAGGTCAACTGATGCATTAAGAGACTTGACCTGTGGGAGTAATGAAGTCCTCACAGCTTCTCACCTGGACAGCTGCAATTAACTTCAACGCAACTCCACCTAAATGCCCACGTGGCCTTTACAAACATACTCCATATTCTGCATTTTCTTAAAATCCTTCATGTGAAGAATACAAATATCCTCCTAATTGCTGTTTCTCCCTCTTTAATTTTATCTATTTCAAATTACATCACGGACAACTCAACCTGTGTGTCTTTTCACGGCCTTCTCTATCTTTACCTGGAATCCCTGCCTGGTTTACGCAGGGAATTCACTCTTTGAATCTCAATCCAAGGGAAACCTAGTGAGTAGCGTAAGCTGCTCCTTCTGCAATTCCCTACAACTGATCACAGAGCACTATGACTGTTTTCCTGTTGTCAGGGATTCAGTCCTATTTATCTTGATACCTGCACTGCCAGCTCAGTGTACGAACAGAATGATTACTTGTTGAATATTTATTCATCGTAAAAAACACTTGACTGGAAAGTGTGAAACTGACCTGGGTGATATCCCTAAAAACTGGATGGTATCAAAGGGAAAGTTTACAGGTGAAATGGTCTGCATGTACATATGTGACACAGCGCCTAAACGGAACTTCCATAGTGTCAGACGGGGTCATCCGGTCCATCACTCACACAATAGGCAAGTTAGTCAGACACCGGGAATTCAGCATCGCCTTCCTAAAGTGCAGCTCTTTACCTCCACAAGATTTTAGGATTAAATATGATTCTGCCATGCTCATTCAGCATAAAGTGGGCGAAACACACAAGTCTGGGGGATTCCAATTCTGTCTGGGCTTCTAATTAGACGTGTTACTCTCGGCAAGCCACTCCGCCCACCGTCCCGGTTTCTCTATCTGCACGAGAAAGGATCTACAGACTAGCGGCAAAGTCCTATCCTGCTTTATAAACGCAGAATTCCTGCGCCACGGAGCCGCTAATTAGTCTATGGAGCCCCAAAGTAGCCCCGACACACACACGCCGCGCGCGCTCCACCGCCGGTTTCTCCGCCTCTGGAGGCTCTGGCCCGCGGCCTCCTGCCCCTACCCTGCACCGAGGAAAGCTCCAGTCCAGCCTCCGAGCCTCACTAAGCCTACTCACCGGCTTCTCTTCGCCTCCCATCTTCTCTAAAGGGCCGCTGGCCTTCTCAAACAGCAAAGAACTACGAAAAGCCAACGAGGACTGTCAAGACAGGTCCCGGACGCAGGAGACCACAGCACACGCGTCACGCGGGCCGGCGTAACCGGCTGATGCAACCGGAAGGCGCCCAAATCCCGCCCCTAACAAGCGACCGGCCGAGAGCCAATTGACAGTTGGCGGAAGCGGCTTCTTCTCTCGCTAAATCGTGGAAAAGCTTGTTAAATGACAGCCCGTCTAGGAAACCCGCTGTTCTTTGAGAAACACCTGACTGCAGCAAAATTCGTACTTGCGACCTGCGCCGGAAAAGACAATTTTCAACCTGAAATAACACGACGCGCGTACGCTTTTCTTCCCCGTGACTATCCACCGCCTATCAAAGACCTTTCGGGCCACCGTAGCGATTGAGAAGTCTCGGTCCACGCTTCCGGGAAGACCATGGTGCGCGGAACCACATCCGGGACCTGACTGCCTGTGGCTTCCGAGACACCTCACAGGACGTTGACAGCTGGCTTCTGCCTCTCCCGTGGTAATTCAGGCTTCCCAAAACGCGAGCCCTGGTGATTGGGAGACGAGGGCCTTTCCTCGAACGTTTTCTAATGCGTGAAGAGCGCGCGGAAACACGACAGGACTTTTACTTAAGGAAATAACCAAGCCGACTCCACGGATCCTGATGTAAAAGTGCCGGTATCTGGAATCAAGTGGGCCTTTTTCCATTGATTTTGCTAGCTAATTTAAAGCAATTGCTTATTTGTAATCAGAAGTACAAAGAACACGCTTTCAGTTACGAATAGTATCACCACATCTTACGAAATTTTATTTCTAGGCATCAAACCTTTTTACTCGCCACCTTCAGGATCATCCCTTCCACAAAATACAATCTGACTTTCTGCATCCACTTTTAATACAGTACCAGATAATCTTTTCAGAGACAAATATGGTTGTCGCAGTCTCCTGTTTAATGCTCCTTAACTGTTGTCCATTGCTCTTGAAATAAAAATACTCAGGCTTTATGATCCAACCTTCATCTCACTCCCTCACCTTAGTGACATTTTCCCTCTCGGGTTTTCGCCCACAGATCTCTCTTTCTGAACAAGAATTATTCCACTCTCACTCCTGGCATTCTACCATACATTTTTGCCTTACATGCCCACTTTTCAGAGCTCAAGAATCGTTTAAGGGGAACTGTTTATGACCACCTTTACCATATGGAGCAAGTCTTCCTGTTGTATCTGCTAGTAGTATCACATAAATCTCTTGGTAGCACCTATCAGTTGCGGATAAATACTATAGATACAGATATTTGAGATTGAAGAAGCAAAGTGTAATTTAAGTATTATTAACAATACTAGATGTAAACCTAGCACACAGCATTAAACGTTGAGATAGAATATTGAGACAAGCTTTGTTTGAAAAGTGGTTTTTTAACTTGTACTATGAAAAAAGCTAAAACTCTACTAACTGATCTAGAGGGAGATTTATAATAAAAGTAGATTATTAATAATATTTGGTAGGCATTCCCTTTTGAAAGTTCCAGGGTACAATTTTATTAGAATGACAACAGGATTTAGTTTTGCATTCTAATATAAAACAATTTAATTATTCTCAAAAGATATTTGCCTGATTTGTGTTTTACTTTAAATAGGGATAATGAGGATTAGCTTAAGATTACCAAATTTTTAGGAAGCAGAACAATATAGGCCAATGATTAAAGATTGTACTGCTATGCAAAATAGTTTTTAGTAACTTCTCAAAACCCCTAGTTTTCTTCCAACGTCAAAACCAGTCCTACTGTAATAAGGACCAGAAAAAGAAAGTATAGGTGATTTTTC
>RJWM01019732.1:0-37691 GCA_004363535.1 Dasyprocta punctata | reverse complement strand
TTTGTGAGATGTCTGGAGGACATTTCAATGTTCAAGGAGAGCCCACCCATTTACTGGTCTATTTTGTTTTGTTCTACAAGGAGAAGCTGTAGGCTTTTAAATTCTCCATTATCCAGTTTCTAGAGACCAAGGCGTGAATGATAGCAATTTAGTATCATGTTCTATTTCCATCAGAATTGTTTGTATTTTAGCTCAAAATATCCATCTTCTTAATTTTAACTGGTTTTGCCAGTTGCCAGTTAAACCAGATTGCAAGTGAAAATGAATATCATCAACACGCTTAAATATTTCTGTGCACGATACAAAGCAGACTGTAGATGATTATAGACTACTGGAAAATGTGTTTCCACAGAAACTTCTTCTAAATTGCTAGGAGTGTGTCAGACTACAAGACTAAATCTAGTTATATACTCAAAAACTGATAAATTAAAAAAAATTCATTCTGCTTTAAAATAATATTACAAAGACAGCAACATTCTGAAAGGCAATGATTCATACATTCCCTTAATGTTTAAAAATGTACACATAACAGTCATGGTATACACAATGACGACTTTGGATAATGAGAGGTGTGTGTGTGTGTGTGTGTGTGTGTGTGTGTGTGTGTGTGGTGGGGGTAGTGTGGATCCAATCTAGTGGCATTCTAATAACTGAGTTACTTTCTCCCAGTTCCTTTCATTACTTTAAAATTTTATTTTGAGACAAGAGTTCTAAGCTCCCCAGCTGGGACTCAAACATGTCATTCTTCTGCCTCAGGCTTCAGAAGAACTGTGCCAACTTTAAACAAACCAAATCACTAAATTCTCTGTATAAATGTCCTGATTAGCCCTAGTTGGTTTCTGAGAGCAGCTATCCTAATTTATTCCTTCATCTCTTTCCAGGTGTTGGCTACAGATCAAGAAACCCCTTTATTTCCTCTAGCTCCTTCATAATAAATTTAGAATTGTCTTCTGATAATGCACCTCTTTTTTGGATATCTTTAAGACTCACAAATTACAAAACCAAGTTAGACCACTTTTCTCACAAATGGCTTTCCTAAATTACCAACTCCACTCAAAATGTCTGATACCTTTTAAAAATAACTTTCAATGTCTTCAGTTAATAAAATTCACACAGTAGCTACACTTTGATATATATTCCAGTAGTTATACCTTAATATATGTTCAAACATTCCTTTTCTCATGCTCCTCAATTTTGTCTTTTAGCTCATCCTATTCCTTGTTTCTAGAATAATCTTTTCTTTCATTTTCTGCATATTTTATGCTATATCATTCAGAGTCCCTTTAAAGGCTCCTTCTTCAGAAAGTTATTTTAGATATTCCCCCTTGATCCCCACACATACACATGTACCAGATGTGATTTGAAATTGTTCTTCTCCAATAATGACATTCACAATATTTATTTTTACTTTAATTTTTTTTTTATTTTAAAGAGAATAAAACAAACCAAACAAATAAGAACAAAGCAGATCAGAACAGGACAATGCAAGCAACATGCCTTTAAAACAAGACACCAGGAAATCAACAGTGGCTACTATAATGACTCTCGTTTTCTTTGAAATAGTTGTTCATACACTCACACATATTGAAATCAAATAATAGAAAACAGACTAACACCAACCAAAACAAAGAATTTTGGACTTCAAAACAAGATGCTAAGAAATCAGCAATGTCTACCATAATTTCTTGTTTTCTTCAAAGTAGCTAGCTATTCATATCATCACACATAATAAAATCAATTCTTATAAATTCTTTAGGAGAAGTACTAGGCATTTATAAGCCTATACATGTGTATCTAAGCCTATGCATGTATATCTATCCTTTCTGTATTAGAGGGCAAAACAAAACAAAATAAAGCAGAATACAAGAAAAACAAGAAGCAAAAGAGGCACATAAATAACAATAGCAAAGAACCCAAAATAATAGCAATATAGGCTTTCACAACAAGGTGGTAGGAATATAACAAAGGTTGTTATTTTGCTTAGTTATCTTCAGAAGAGTTACTTAGATTACTAGATACAGACTTGCAAAATTGATCTTGTCCTGTGGACATGCATGATATTTAACTCTTGTACAGCATTGTTACCCCAATGAGAATTTAACGTCTATAAACATCCACTATGTTCTTGTCAAATAGATAGTCCTCAAGCTTTAGGGTACCATAAATGGTTTTCCTTTGTACTTCTGGAAGAGTTCACAGAACTTTTCATGTCTAACATATCTCTCATCTGTGTTACTGTAGCACCTGTGTGCATCTAATCACACTGTGCCACATCACAGGGTGCCATTGCCTCCAAACTCTACTCACCGGAACACCTAGCATATGTACACAGTCAGCAAAAGCTTGTTGCAGACTGATTGTTTTAATGAATTGAGACCAAAGACCAGTCTTAATCATTTTTACATAGCTGTCATAGTAATTACATCCATGAAATACTCAAAGAATTTGTTGTATTAGATTGGCTCTTGCTCTCCAATGAAATCTTACTAACCATTTAAGCTTAGTAACAATAAAACAGTGACAGTGATACTACACTAGTGATAAACAACTATGTAACACTTACTATGTGCTATGTACCACATTAAGTTCTTTACTTGTGCCTATTTAATCCTTACATTTACTTCGAGGTGTGGTTCTTCCATTTTTCTTGATTTGCAGAAGAGATCTGAATCACGGACAAAGTAAATAGCTTGTCTAAAGTCCTACATTTCATCAGTGGCATGGCTGGAACTCTATCCTGGGATACCTGACTCCAAATCCAATGGTCTCTTGTTCTAAATCAGTGATGGAAAACATTTTAGAGATAGATTGCTAAACTGCAACCCAAAACTCATTTATTTATTGCAAAGTACCAATGCTGTGATGAAATCTGAATATTGATGTTTCAATTCAGAAAAAACAACCCACAAATTAACATCGTTTGTCTTAAAAGAAAAGCACAATATCAAGTGTGTCATAAGTTCGCTACCACTGCTTTAAATTAATTTTACTGAAAACATTTTTTTGATCTAATGTACTTAAGATGTCTATTCCTTGTTTTTATTCCTCACCTCTCATCCTTTTCATTAGTCATTGAAACTCTGGTTCTGTCCCCCAGTGCCCTGTGGCACACTTTCAATCGAAAGCTTATAAATAACTGCTTTGTCACCAACATTCATCCTTGAAATCCTTTTGCAAAGACTGGCAATTGTTACATTTACACTTAAAATACTCCATTCATAAACTTCATGCAGTAACACTTGCTTCCTGTAAGTCTTGGTCCTGTTCTGTGGATAACTGTTAAAGTGTGTCCCTTCATTCACCCCGTCTGGGGCACTCGGCTTTTCCATGGTCCATTCATTCCTTGGGTTTCTACCATAGATACCCAGCACTCCCAGTGTCTTTTTCTCTCATTTTCTTTTCACATGTTCCAGTCCCAAGATTTCAAAACAGATTTTGGATTTTCTTTCATAATTAAAAAAAACACAAAACTTATCACTCCCATCTTAACTCATCCTCTCAAATAGTGATTGCTTGATTATATTAGTAACGTTAAGAGTCAATCTCTTTAACTGAGAAACATTTAAAATATCCCAAAGGTAACTTTTTTACATTAAAAATGAAGAATATAAGCATATGCTTGTATGTTTATTTGCATATTTTATATCTATAAACATGTCCTAAATCTTTTTTTCTTGTTTCCTCCCTTCCTTTCTCTCCTTCCTTCCCTTCCTCTCTCTTGATTTATTTTCATGACCTTTTTTTCTCAGTCTTTTTACTCTCAGTCTCAGTCTTACTGCCTTGTAGATGCATGTGTTTGCAACTGAATCCCAGAGGGTTTGCTGGTGGGGACTAGGGAGAGCTCTGCCCTCAGGAACAGGTGACAGCCCTCATTGTGAGAGTGAGTTTGTTATAAAAAGGTGAGTCAGGTTCCCTTCTTTCTGTTATCCTTTCTTTTGGAATCTGATTTCACTCAAGCAGTATTTCAGACATTCATAACTATTGATTTAAAAAGATAATCTGAACATAGTGCCACATATAACTCTAGTATATGTCAGTGAAATGGTGAAAACTTTGAAACCAAACAAAATATAAAACACTTGGTGTTCAAAATAATGTCAGAAGTAAACAATAATTCCTCCTTTTTAGTATACCCTCATTTGAATACTTTTCTCTGTTTTCTGCATTGTGATAGTAGAAGCATAATGCATTCCCATATTTCTGTTTTTTGTAGTACTTAATTTATATACATGATATATGTTTGACTTTCAGTTAACATTTTATGTGCATCTCCTCCTCAATTTCTCACAACAATGCAGATTACTTTTATCATTCATGTCTTGCACAGGAAACTCTGGTTCTTTGAGACACCAGAATTTGTGTCAAGGCCACCAGACAGGTAAGCGAAACTTCACTGGAGTGTGAACTCTCAAAGACCAAGTTACTTCCAATTCCAGTCTCCCAAGTTGCATTGTTTATCATGATATTTTAATGGATTATTAATCTGGTTTCAGCCTTAAGAATGGTGATGTCCCTTTTGGTAAGTGATAAGTTAGAACATATTTACTCCAAGGATAAATCCTCAGATTACGTCAGAATAATCAAAGAAGTAAACTTATAAAGATTTTGGCAGTCTGTCAATGACCCAATCACTTGTTTTCAATCTTCTATGCCATGTGGGGGTAGTTTTACATGTTTGTGTCTGTGTTTTTTTTTTTTTATTAATAATCCCATCCAACCTCCTGAAATAGCATCAGGTAGTTTCTCTTATGAATTACTATTTTCTCAAAATTTTATTCTATAGAATGGCCAGAACATGCTAGAAATGAGGAAGACTGTGCTTTGGTTACTGAGTTAATTTAGGGATCAGGAAACCAAGTTTGATTCACATACTGAACTCTCCAAGGTAGAATTAGGTTCCTTTAGTAAGAAACATACTTTTGCTTCATTTGGGGCTTTTTCTTTTTTGAAGTTGCTATCAGTGACATCCAATGTCACTGGATGATTCTGAGGTAAAGTGTCAAATTAAATCAAATAATGTCTAATTGTTTTGGAAGTGAACAACTCAAATCACTTACTTTCAATGTAGCTTGGCTTTGTGGAGGTTTAAATAGAAAAGGTGATTCTCTGGAAGAGTGATCCTTTCACATTTCCTAAGCTACTCGTGCAACACAGGACTTGCATAGCTATTCATCAGCTTGGCTTATTTGACTTAAATGAGGAAAATAGAAAAGACATATATTCTTAGCTTGTGACACCACCACCTGTCACCTGTCACCTTCAGGTCAAGATCTTGAACTTTTCTTTGACATAAGCTGAAAAAGGAAGTCAGAGAACCTTTACCTACTGCAAAATGTTGTTTTATTTAAAGCTTTAGACCAGTCTTAAATGGATGTGTTCAACCTGACTGCCAGCTGCATTTGAAAATCTTCCTTGGGAGCACTGAAATGAAATCTCAGCCAGTCATCATGTTAAAATTATTGGGGTAGAAGATTAGAGAAAATACTTTAAATTTATGAATTATTTTCCTTATTGGTCACAGGTAATGTTCTATATCCCAGTGTAGACTTATACACAGAGCTGCATGGATGGGCGTGCAGTACCAATTGTTAGAACCATAAAATTCTAACAGTCAGTTAGTAAGTAACCACTACATTCAAGCCCCCAAACCCATCTCCCATCAAAGACCATCCTGCAGGGCCCCAAGATATTCTTACGCTCTAGCAAATACAGTAGAGTTCTCCTGAAATTCAGAACAGATACCCACATCTGTTCCACTTGGTTATAAAATATTTTAAATATAGTCTCTGAATTGAGAAGTGAAGAACTTAAATGGACTGACTTTTATATAGTATCAAAGTATGAAATATTATTTTATTGGATACTTTGGATCTTTTATAAAACTGCAGTGACAGATACTATCTGTAATGGATCTATTGTCTCTCATTAGAAGATTCAAGTGATAAATTTTATAGTTTCATCGGGAGTGCCTTTCTTTCTAGGAATATAATTTGCTTGTCAATGAACAAAAAAAGCTCCTTTTTAATCAGATAGAAGGAATACATTATTATATAGTTCCTTTTTTCTTTGTCTTTCAAAAATTCCTATACTAAAATTAATACTTGGTACAACAAAAAGTTATACAAGCTACTTCGAATGTTTCTTTTTTTTACCCAGAAGACTGATTTACTAATTTTAGAATTTTCCTACCTCAATGTGACTTAATGGTAGAATCTTCAATTGAAAAATGTAGGTATAGGTGGTAAAGTAACACTCACACAGAAAAGGAACGTATCTCGTGCTCTACTGTGGCAACTGTGCTGGGCAGCCTGAATGGCACGAGACAGCCCTGCCGCCACTTTGCTTCCCTGGACCAGCTGCTCCTTGAGCATTCTCATTACTAAAAGGAAAATATGTTGGAAAAAACGTTGCAGACCCATTTAATTATCCAAGCTTTCTACTCATGAGTCTTCCTCTGACGTTTGTGTGACTCTAGATTTGATGTAGCTAGATGTGAAGAAAAGAAATCTTGAAATTATCTAATATATTGTTATTTTGTTTTACATTTTACCCTATGTATTATGTTATCCATGTAGATGTGGTCTTAGATTTTGACCTAGTTAGTTCGTGGATAATTAGGATCTTTCCATTACTTCTTTGGCTGATTTCCTTGTAGCTGTTTCACATGAATGTGTCCAATTTTGTAGAATTAGTAAAGTCAGAAACAAGTTAAGCTCAAAACCATCATTTCTGCCAAAGGTGATTTATACCCAGTACAAGAAGAAGCAGTGTGAAATATTAAATGTTAAGATTAGATTAGATTGAATGTAAGTTTTAAATGATCTGTGCATGTCATTTTCTGTAACTTTCTTTTTCCCCCTATACACCATAAGAAAAAACAAAACCAGCTTTAATAGATTCTATGTATCTTCAGTTGCTTGTGCATTACATGAATTTGGAGAAATACAGTTTTATTTTTATAACTTCCACTTGTTGTTTAAGACTTTATACATGATTTATGTTTGGTTAAAGTTTACCCAAATTTATTTCATTACATTCTATGTATTATGTGCATTACATGCTTAGTACACTGTAGAATAACTAGGTTCCTTTTCTTTACAACTTCTCTGGATTAAATCTCCTATTTATAACTTCTGCCATTCTCCTTATCAAATAAATAATTATTATCATTCATCTGCCCTGTCTTTCCAGTTCCTCAATTAATCAATAATATATTACTGTGTGCCATGCATATTTTTAAACGAATATATAGATAAATAAAACATTTTTCTTCTAGTAAACATGCTCATCTTACCACAGAAGAAGACATATTTGTAAGTATACATTTTTAGATAAAACACAATGAAGTGGGTGTTTGAATAAATTCTAATGAGTAGAGAGTCATTACCTCAAATTAACAAAAATATCACAAAGCTGATATTTGCTCTGTGTTCAATTGATGAATGTGGTAAAAGGAAGGGAGTGGGCAATGGCATTCTAGATGAACTGATCATCTGTTTAATTATTTGACTTTTTATAAATTAATAAGAAGTTCATGAAGTATGATAGAGGTGGTGGGCTAACTTGGAGAGAGTGAGATGCTGTCAGGAAAGACCTTCCATACCACTCCAGAGAGCTTGGTATTCAGTCTGTTAGGTAAAGAACAGCTGACTGAGGTGGTTGGTAAGCAGCTGAATCAAAATTGTAAATTTGTATTGATATACCTGGACCAGTGAAAAGGAAGGAGGCACCTTACACTGGTTTTTATTTGCAGGACTCCTATCCTGTGCTATGATGTCATGAAGAAGGCACACTGCAAAAATGCGTAGGAACACATAAGTTAGAAGTTGGAAAAAATGTGTTCTTTGACTGATATCTGTGATAAAAGGATTCTTCTTAAAACATCTCAAAATGAATAATATTCATAAATAAATGATGGGAACCATATGCTATTATTTATTTAAAAAGTACAGTAGTCATACCTTTGCCACCTTAGATTATTATGGAAATTTTGACTTCTATATACTATGCCACGAATGTAACTTGCACCTAGATAGCATTCATGCTAGTATTATGTGACATCTGTTGAGAAATCTAAATTACCCATTGACAAAGATCATTCAGATAGCAAGAGCTAAATCTATGTAGAGAAACTGAAAGGCACTGAATTGGGCAGCTGAAGGAAGGAGATGATAAATCATCCATTTATGTCAGAGGAAAATGCCTGCTTTTGTATTGTTGGTATGTCATGTGGTTCAGGTTTGAAATACAAAGCTAATAATTTTTCTTTATATATAGCATCCATCCACAAAGGACTCAAACAGCACTTAGGTGATGGTTTCTCATAATATTTCAGTGGGGTAAGGGATATCTCAGAAGGTAATTTATAGATCAGAAGATGGCAGTGATTGCTGGGAGAGTACTGGAAAGGTTGCAGCATCAAATGTTAGGAATCTGGTGCAACAAACAGGCAACATCAGTGAACAAGTTTACCAGAGGTGGTTGTCATGTGGATGGCAATGTGCTTGGTAAATGAAAATGGTCCAGAAACATCAGTGGAAATAGGGATTGGATTATGTCAAGACAGCCAGCATTCCTGTCTTATTATAAATAAACATATGAGAAGTAAATTATCTTCTCCAAATTGAAAAAATAATCACTAATTTTTCTAGCCTGACACTTTGTTGAGTTGGTTCCATTGTGATTTTTTATTGACCCTTGTTTTCACTGGTGTATTTGTATTGCAACCTATTTTTCTTTTGTCATATAATGAAGGGATAATGCCAATGTTAAGTAAAATGCAAATTAGTTTGCTTATTATAAATAATTGTTGTGCTAATTTAAATGAGGCAATGGAGGGAGTTGGAATGGTATCCTATGATTTGCCTGCTAGTCAGTAGAAATTTGAAAGTATTCAGAAAAGTATTATTTTAAATGACCACGCCGAACGATAGACAGAACTATTCTATAGCATTGGTGTGAACAAAGCTGTTAGCATAGATGTACTGCTAAACAGATTAATACACAGTTAATTATTAACAGCTTGAGAATTATTTCATTCTTCCACAGCTCCTTGTGTCTTTATGCGTGTGATGTTAGAAAGGGGGAGAGTGCTTCATTATGTTAATCATTTGCATATGTTGAGCAATGATCTGTTTCAGACACCATGCTGAATTCTTTCCATGCATCATCTCATGCAAATTTTACTTTTTCGGGGTGGTAGGTATTATCATTTCCCCCACTCTATGGAACAAATGCAAAAATGGGGTTTAGACCACAGCCCTATGAAGAGACAGAGTGGATTAGCATGCAGCGTAGTCTGGCTTCACAGTGTATGAATTTATCCCCATCTCTGCCATTTCTCTGGGCTTTGCCTGGCATCTTTGGAGTCAGGAAGAATAGAGAAAAGATCTTAGTTCCTGTCAGAGGACAGGAGGTACTTGCTCAGGGCACAGCAGTGAGTTAAGAAGTGGCTGTGTTGTTGTATTCTGTAAGCACTGAGAACTTTCTGGGTGGCATCACCTTTAGCCTTCTGGGGGGCAGCATCACTCCAGTGTGACATCAGACTCAGGATGAAGTCAGGAGGGAAGAACACTCTGGCTGTGAGATCAACAGGGCTGGCAAGAAAAGTGGACAGAATTCATCATCCCTCAATGAACTTCAAGGGCACCTGGAGTGACTGGCACATACGGGATCCCTGACATCCTCCCGAGTGTCTCAGCAGGAAGAGCTTTTTGTATGGCTGCTTTTGTGACATTTACATTCCACTGCCCATTATCTAGGAATCCAGAGAAAGTAGTCTCTGAAAATAAGCTAATTCTACAAGAGATGGGTTACCTTTGGAAGATTAAAGCCTTCTATTAACATTTCCAGCTGTATGTAAGCAAATAAAGGTGATGCAGTGGAGAAGACACACAGTTTAGGGCAGGAAGTATTTCACTGACTTACTCTACTTAGGTGAATTACAGTGAGGACCCAGACAAGACATGGGTGGAGCAGAGCAGATGGTTTTGAGGGAAACTTGAGATATTAAATGAATTGACTTCTAATTTCTGGAAAAAAAATACATGGGGCTCGTTTCCCACATTTCTTCTTCTTCAGTCCATTTCTACTCTGAAGCCAGTATGATGTTTAAATTGTGAGTCCCAGGTAAACTCAGTTGCAAAATCGACCCCCAAAGGATCAGGAGGGTGTGGTCAGGCTCACAGGACCTAGCTGGTGTTTAGCTTTTCACCCTGACTTCTTGCCACAGACTTGGAGTTTTCTTAAGTGAGTGTCTTTTGTTTGTCCACTTCAAGTGTCTTACACAGGCTGACTCTAGTAGCATCTTTTCCTTTCATATCCATTGGGAAAAATTCTGTTCCACTCCCTGTTCCCCCCCAGGGTAGCTTACATAGCACCTCCTTTGGGAAGTCATTCCTGATCTTCCAGTTTTCTATGACAAAAACAGGCATTTAATGGCTTCTCATGTAATCTTGTAAAATAGGGACAAATAAGTTATAGTTCTTGGTGGCTTAAACATTCACTGGTCCTCCTTTTCCTGAAGAATAAGACTTTACCTTATATGAAACCTAGACTTATATTAAATAAAAACTACTAGGTTAGTTCAACATTTAGCAATGAGGTTCAGACAAAAAGTGTGTGTATAATACATATTTGTTTAATATGGATGTGAATTGTCCCTCCAAAGTCTCACATATTCAGAGATGGGGGTTTCAGAAGGTGACTGGGTCAGGAGAGTTCCAGCCTCCATCAAGGAATTAATCCACTGTGATACCTCTTCTGAGGACATTAATGGGAGAGTTGGAAACTTATAAGATGGGGTTTAACTGAAGGCAGCAGGTCATGAGGATGTGACCTTGGGGACTTTCCCTTGTCCCTGACCTCATCCTCTCAGGCTCTTTCTTCCTTTCTTTCTTCCTTCCTTCTTTCCTTTCTTCCTTTCTTTCTTTCTTTCTTTCTTTCTTTCTTTCTTTCTTTCTTTCCTTCTTTCTTTCTTTTTCCTTCCTTCCTTCCTTTTCTTTTCTTTTCTTTTCTTTTCTTTCTTTCTTTTTTTCTTTCTTTCTTTGATATAAAGAATAATGAAAATGATGTGACAGAACTTCAGAACAACATAAAAGCAGATTAACAATGGTTAATATATTGCATATTGTTATCTTCAAAATAGTTGCTCAGATTACAAGATATATGCATGAAAAATGATCAAACAATGAAAGTATGAGCTGTTCTTTTTGATGAACTTACAGAGATTAGTACTATAATTATCTATCCTGTATGCATATAATATACTAGATTACATGTAACATGTAATTAAGAGTATATATTAATTATATGATAATATATGATTATATATTAATTATATGATACATATATAAAATCATATGTATATTCTTTCTCCTTCTTTCTTTTCTTCTTTCTCCCATCCCAGTTGATCTTTCTTTTTGAGCAGTTTTTCCCCTTTCAGTTTCACATTATCTTTTGTACATTTTGGCTCTTATTTACTGTTTCAGTTTTTCACACTAGAGAGACCATATGATGTATACACAAGTGAGTCTAATTTATTTCACTTACAAGTATGGTCTCAAGTTGCATCCATTTAGCTATAAAAACATCAAGTTTGTCTTTCTTTATGGCTGAGTAGTACTTATTGCATAAAAATGCCATATCTTTTTTATCCATTCAGCAGTTGATGGACATTTGCATTGTTTCCAAGATTTAGCTATTAGAAATTGTGCTGCTATAAACATGGGTGCACATATATTGCTGTGGTATGATGCTTTTAATTCTTCTGGGAAAACACCCAGAAGGGGAATAGCTAGAAAGAATGGGACCTCCAATGCTAGTTTTTTGAGGAATCTCCACACTGATTTCCACAGTGGTTGTGCCAGTCTACACTCCCACCAACAATGAAGAATGCTTCCTTTTTCCTCATAGCCCTGCCAGCATTTGTTATTGGTTGATTTCTTGAGGATAGGCATTCTTTCTGCTGTGAAATGAAACATCCCTGGTGTTAATTTTCATTTCCCGAATGACCATTGATGCTGAATGTTTCTTCATATATTTGTTTGCCATTTGTATGTTTTCATCTGACAAGTGTGTTTTCATCTCAGATGCCCATTTTTGGATTGGGTCTTTGAATTTGGCAGGCCTGGTTTTTATCAATTTTTTATATGTTCTAGATAGAAATTCTTTGTCTGAGGGACAGTTGGCTAAATTTTTTCTCATTCTGTGGGTTGTCTTTTCACTCTGTTGGTGATTTGTTTTGAAGTGCAAAAACTTTTTAATAAGATGAGATCCTAGTCATTGATTCTTTGAAGTACTTCCTGTGCAGTTTGGATTTTGTTCATGAATTCTCTGCCTACTCCTATGTCTTCAAAATTTCTACCTGCCCTTTCTTCAAGAAGGTTTAGTGTTCCAGCTTTAACATTTAGATCTTTGATCCATTTTGACTTTAGTTTAGTGCATGGTGATAACATGTGTCTGGTTTTAGTCTCCCACACTTGGAAAGCCAATTTTTCCAGCACTATTTATTAAAGAGGCTATCTTTCTTCCAGGGAACATGTTTGGCCTGGAAGATAAGGTGGTTGGGTGTCTTTGTAGTTGTGTCTGCATCTTGTAATCTGTTCTACTTATCCTTGAGCCTGCTTCTTGCCAGTATGATGCTGATTTTATCACAGTCACTTTGTAGTATAATTTCAAGTCCGGGACTGTGATGTGTCCTGCCTTGTTTTTGTTGCCCAGGATTGCCTTTGATATGCTAAGTTTCTTATGTTTCCAAATGAATTTTAGAAACGTTTTCTCTATATTTTTGAGGTTTGCTAAATGTGTTTTGATTGGGATTGTGTTAAATCTATATAAAAGTTTTGGGAGTATGGCCATTTTCACAGTGTTGGTTCTTCCTATCCATGAGTAAGGGATATCTTTCCATTTCCTGTTATCTTCTTTGATCTCTTTTTTTTAGAGCACTGTAATTTTCAATGTAGACTTTTTTTTTATTTTCTTAGATTGAGAAGTTCTGCATCTATGATCATTAGAGAGATTTGCTTGTAGTTCTCTTTTCTGGTTGGAATCTTCTCTGGTATTGGTGTCAGAGTAATACTAGTCTCTAGGAATGAGATAGGAAGAATTACTTCCCTTTCAACTTCATTAGTGAGTTTGAGTTTGAGGAGTATTGCATTAAATATACTTTAAATTTCTTATGGAATTCAGCTGTGAATCCATCCAGGATCTGGGCCTTTCTTCGTTGGTAAGTTTTCAATTACATTCTCACTTTCACTGACTGATATTGGTTTATTCAATTTTTTATACCTTCTTGATTCAGCTTTAGTAATTCATATGCTTCAAGAAATCTGTCCATTTCTGCTGTGTTTTCTATCTTATGCGAGTAATTATTTTCAAAACAGGTATTGCTGATCTTCTGAGTTTCCATGCCCTTCCACTATGATGTTTCTGGCTCACAATACGCTTGAAAATAATTCAACCACCCCACCATAGAAACCTCTGAAACCATGAGGCAAGGTAAATCTTTCTTCACTTAGTTGTCTTTCTCAAGTATTTTGTCACAGTGATGGAAACCTGACTGACACAAAGGACAAAAAGAGAGAAGAAAACATAGTATTTAAGTCATTAAACATTTGAAATTGCAAACAAAAAGCTTTTTATTTATATTAGATCCTTAAAGTTAAGGGGTATGGGAAATTGTTTCAACTTAAGTACTTCTGCGTCGAGTGATACTATAAGGAACTGTATGTCTTAGAACCATCTAGGTAAATCTAACCTTGGTGTGTGTGTGGGGCACATGTACATGGAAACTGCAACAAACAAAAATAGCAGGAGGTCATGGAAGTTGCCTATAGCTGGCAAGTGTTAGCAGGGGAAGAAAAAACTAAAGTCTTTATTAGCAAGAAAACAGCAGGCAAATTACTGTTTCATAATTATATCCAGTTTTTATATAAAATAAACAAACTTTCTTGGGCTGATCAAGATTTGTTTCTCTATTTTTGGGAAAATATAACTTCTCTGCTTCCCTGGCAGGAATGAGAAATGCTTTTTTTTTTTTTATGCCTAGAGTAATGGCATAAAATCTTACTAGCCCAGCATGGAGTCTGACGTGTTCTGCATACCTTTCAGTCAATCATATTTCTTTCCTTGAGCTGCTTCTCTGTGAAATGACTCCTCATAATTTATGTAAATTGGTTTTAAATGAGAATGTTTAACTAAAAGATTTGATCTTCATATCATGACAGCTGCTATAAATATGAGTGTCCAGGTTATGTCATCTTCTTTCTTATAATTTATTTGCTTTTCAGATTTATTATTATATTTTTAATATCTTCCTGAAATGAAGGTATGTGTTTGAGATTTTCATGAAAACTTTGGGGCTAATACATAGGGTAAAATTATGGAAATGAGCACTAAACTATAAATTAAGAAGCCTGTATTCTGATTCTAGCTCTTTCAGTATTAATTGGAACAGTAAACAGACCAAACTCAATGGGCCTCACCTCCCTGCTTTGTCACTGAGGAATTAGTAGGTAAGCTCTGTATTAGTTTCCTAGGGCTACTGTAACAATGTAGTGCAGCACTTTTTTATTCTTGGATTCTGGATCCATGGGTTCAACAAACTGGAATGTAAGTATTTAAAATTTGTTTTATTTGCCCTGAATATGTATAGATTTTTTTTTCCTCATGATTATCCCTTACACAATGCAACAATTATTAACATAGTCCTTCTATTAGGTATTCTAAGTAGATTTATAGATTAGATGATTTAAGATGTTTAAGAGGATGTATGTAAGTTATATGCAAATACAGTGGCCATTTATATCAGGGAGTTGAGCACATGCAGATTTGGGAATCTGTGGGGAGTCCTGGAATCAATCCCCTGTGGATTCAAAGACAACCGGGTGACTTAAACAGTACAAGTTTATAAAATTTTACTGTTTCACAGTTCTGCAGGCCAGAATCCAAAACCCAGGTGTCAGCAGAGCTGTTTATTTCTGATGACTGTGAGAGAAGGACCTCTAGGTTTCTCTTTGAATTGTAGGTAGTTGACCTTTCCCAGTATCTTTCCACATATTTTTTCCTCTAAATGTGTCTGTCCTATCATCAAGATGTCAGTTATATTGGATTATGCCTGCCCAGTGATCTCATTTTAACTTGATTTCCTTTATGAAACCCTATTTCCTAATAATGTTACAAGAAGTGGCTCACATTTAGAAGCTCAATATATCCTTTTTTGGGGGGTGGGTTGGGGAGAGAATTCAGTCCATACTGATGCTCTATTTCTTTCCTTTAAGTTTTTGCTAAACCATATCCTGTATGTGTTGGTCAATACACCTTATATTATTCATAAATGAAACATGAATACAACCTGCTCTCAGCATAGTGGGAAGAATTTTTTCACAGAATGGAGATATCATAGTGCAACAGACCTGAACCCTTAAATGCTGGCAGGATGTTCTTTCTATTGGTTTACCTCTGTTTTGATTCAGCTTTGTTTTCTTTTTAAAAAATGATAAATGTTTGTGATATATAATACTTATATTTATCTTGGTTAATTGCTTCATCTTAATCATTTTACTTCCCTTTTTATTATAAATTTACTTCATTATAGACTTGCTTCCCACATTAACAGAAAACTTGACTGCTAGCAGCATCTCACGATGCTTCTTAAACAAAGCTAGGATTGCTGTTGACTTCCATGAAGTTGGAACTATCACTGGGCTGCATCCTAGGACCCAGCTATGGTCACGTTCTTACCTGGATTTGCCTTAGTTAAGAAAGCAGCCTTGTGTCTCTCCTCACTCTCAGGGTTGGGTGTGAAGTGTGGACATTTCTCAGGAAAACAGCTTTTTTAATGAGGTAGATAGTCTCATAGGCTTTAACTACAGTAATGAATTTAAATTTTATCTTAAAGGTAGTAAAATCCAACAAAATATAACAGAGCAAAGTCAATCAAAACAAAGCAGTAGAACTGGTGCAGAACTTCAAAGCAGGATACTAGGAAAACAATAGCTACTATAGTATTCCTTGTTATCTTCACAATAGTTGACCATTCCATCAGGTATAGCAAAACCAAACCAAAAACAAAACAGAATAAAACCAATAAAAACAGAATATTGAATAAAGCAAAAACAATTAATCAGAATAAAGCAAAACAGTGAGACCAATATTGGGCCTCAAAGACAAGATAGAAGGGAATCCCCCATATTTGCTACATTGCGTACTGTCATCCTCCCAAGAGATGCTCAGACTACTGGCCCCAGGCCTGCAAAATCAACCAAACAATATAAGCATTTAGTTGCTTTATGTACCTTAGTTGCAATCAACTTAGCCGGTCCTCTGAACCAGCAGGTTGCTTGGTGGCGGGGGTAGTGGGGAGTAATTGATCCTCAGCTAGCATACTGGTAGGCACATGGGAGGTACTGATCTTTTTCTTCCTGGAATCTTTACACCACTCACCAGGAAGGCAGGTTAGTTGTCTTCTGCTTGGATCTTCCCTGACCCAACATGGTGGGTTCTCGAGAGGTGCTGATCTTTCTCTTCCTGGAATCCATGCCACTCCTATAGTAATGAATTTAACCGTGGCCTGTGTCCTCACTGAAAGTGCCTGAATGATACAGGACTTGTTCAGATATCGGACTCCTTACTATAGATGAAGGATTTCCACAGTGGAAAAATCTTAGCCATGAAGGCTGAAATGAACAGAGGTTAAATAACAACCTGTGGCAGATATTAAGATTATCAGAGGAGGCAACATGAAGAAGGAAATATACAGTGTGGTGGGAATTTAGGGAAAGGATGTGTATATTTTTGCATGTGCACATACCTGATTGTGAGTCCTCAGACCCTGGGCCTTTGTCTTAAGAAGTGTAGTAACACTGTCCAAGGGATAGTCTAGGACTCAGAGCAGAACGCTCTGGACTGAAAGACACACCAGTTCCACCACAGTCTATGTAAGACCTAAGAAGAGTAGTGATTCAGCTTGGCACACACTTAACAATGCACTGGGTTGAATGGTGTCTACCTCGCCCCAAATTCATGCCCTGTCAATGTGATCTTCTTTGACATTAGGTTCTCTGCAGGTGTAATCAAGTTAAAATGAGATCCTATTGGATTCAGGTGGGCCCTTATCCATTGATAGGTATCTTTCTAAAAAAAACGGTGTAGAAAATTTGGACACAAATAAAGAAGATCACCCTGTGATTAAGAGGATGAAGCTAAGGAGTGCCCAGTGTTGCTAGCAGCTGCCAGATGCTGGAAGATGCAAGAAGAGATCCTACCCTTGAGCCTGTGAGGAAGCTTGGCCTGACCACACCTGGATTTTGGGCCTCAGGTTAACTGGCCTGCAAGAGAACAAATTTTTATTCTTTTTAGCCATACAGGCATTGAAACTTTATTATAACAGTCCTATGAAACTAGCACAGATGTTGCACTTCAATTTTTACCAAGAATATGTAGTCAAACATAGAACTCCTCAGAGGCTTACAATTTATCTCAGAAGTGGAGAAGTGAACCACTTAATCATCTAAAATCCAGAATTAAAATTCTGAACTGTGCTTTGTAAAGAGTGACATTCATTTATGATGGTTTCCTAGAAATCCTGCATCACAGAGACATTCCTATTTTACAACTACATAAAGATATAAAAGATTGAAACAAATATACATTGTTTACAGAGGAAAGCTTGTAATAATGGTTATCTGTACTAAACAGAACATTTCTCTGATGTTTCATATAGAATAATCCACAAACGACACAGGCCACTAATTTCCTCCTATTTACAGCTACCTCATGTTTTTCCCCAGGTCCCTTACAGTTTTCTTAATTCTAGAGTATTGCTTGATATAGATGGGAAATATCAATTTCCTCTGCTGAAATTCTTCCAATTGCTTCTCCAAATGTCACTGATATTGGACTTTCCCTGAAAAAAATATTGCTGTCAGGGAAGCAGTTTGCAGATCAAGTAGATAACAGAAACCAAGATGCTATTATTAGCTATAAAGAAGGCAGTGAGTTTGCAGGTTACATAAGTGAAGAAATGGTAGCATTGTGGGAATGAGGAGAGAAATGGAAAATTGATCAGTAAGGAAGATCTGATCTGTTTTCTCATTATTTTTTTCTTTCCACTGGAAAAAAAAAATTGGCTCAGCATCATGCCCTGGTCTTTCTGTCTGTCTACAGTCAGTCAAATTCAATTCATTAAAGAATAATATTGTCTTTATTTAAAATGTTTCAACATTGATTATCAAATGCCCAGTTCAGGTCAGTGGGGACAAGTGAGAAGAAGAAAGTCAAACACATTATCAAGGAAAAGTTATTTGTATCACACCCTGCTTTTACTGTGTTACAGCTTATAAAATTGTAGACAGCTCTTTCTCAAGTTTCTGTGTATTTTTTTCACAGTTCTTAACAATCTGACTGGTGGTTTGCAATTTCTTTTCTAATTAATTTTTTTGGCATGTGAAAATGCAGATTTGTAATAGTTTTAGCCCTTTTTTTCTTTCCCTCTTCACTCCTTCCTTCATTTTTACTCTATTTTTTTATTCTGCAGCAGCTTTGGCTTTTCTGTGGCTGTTTTCTAAGCCTTGGCCATGGTATACCTAGCTGTTAATTTCTGGCATACTCTTTCCGGATGCTTGTCGCCTTCCCTTTCACCCTCTGTGCTTTCTTGGTGTATAAAGTTCACCCATTGCTCATTGTGTTTTGAAGATAATGTTGGCTGTGAGTCTGGAACAACTTGAATAAACTTGCAATAAACGACCCCATCCAGATGCAGAGAAGGGAACACGGGACACAGGCGATAACCAGTGTGTGCAGGCCACTTCAGTAAGAGCTGTGAGTCCCCAGTAAAAACACTGAGCACCGCCACGGGCAACTCCTCATAATCGAACTTTCTTAGGAACCAGCTGCATGCCAGAGACACTACCCTTAACAGCCTCCAAGCACTCTTCCTCTGTATGCCACCTCCAATCAAAAATTGAAATTCCAAATCACCAGTCTGAAATGCTTTTCAGCAAATGACTCAATTCTTAATCTCCCAGAAAATCAAGGAAGCAAATCTCCAGCGAGGATAGATTCACAGTGGCAGCGTCTAAACAAGGTTATCTTCCAATCACACTGCTGTGCTTGTTCACGTAATTGAGGACAAAATGGTGCTAGGTGGGGAGCATGTGGAGACAAAGTCATACACATAATCGGACTGCATGAAAAGGGTACTAGGTAAAGCTGGATAAAATTCCCAGGATGGTGACTTGGCTGCTACTAGTTTATGGTTAGATATGACAGCGGTCCTGGCAGTTGATTGATTTTTGTTGCCGAATTTGAGCAGTGTGCTTGCCTTGGACAAATTAGTCCAGCATTTTATAAAGTTTACATAATGTCTTTGTGTCTGGAAAGTTTAAAAGTCTTCCCATAACAATCAAATGATTGATGTGTGTTTTAGTCTTGAAAGATTATTTAGATCAGGTGAATAATATTAACTGCACTATTAAATAAATATTAAGTCTTACAGTAATGCAAAAATAAATGAAGCAAGGACACCTGGAGTGAAGGGAGAGAGGAGAGGAGGAGAGTAAGAAGGTAGTAGGGAGGAAGGATATAATCAAAGCATGTCATGTGATGTATGGAAATGTCAGTATGAAAACCATTAATTTGATCTATATACATTAGTAATTATAACTTTAAAATATTCCTAAAGAAAAGGGAAACATGCTGAAGCCAACAATCAGTGAGACATAGAGTATGGGCCAGTTGATCCCTGTTCTACAGGATAGGTTTGCCTGGACTGCAAGAAACTCCAGACCTAGAGGCGGGTCCTTTAAACTTCCTCGCTGCAACTCTCAACCCACATCTTGAGGTGTTTTTTTTAAATGTGTGTCATAATATGGCAGTACTTTATTTTAGACCTCTCAATGGTTTCTTATCTTACTGGGTAGAAAACTAAATGTCTGACAAGACCACTACATCCTGACCCTTTGGTTCTGCGCTCTCTCAGCCCATCCTGCCTCTCTCTGACCTTCAGGCTGTTCTACTACACTGACCTTGCTTTTCTTTAAATACCCACAGAACGCTTCACTCCGTGGTTCTGTTCTGGTTGTTCCCTCCCCTGAGAATGCTCCACCCACATGCAAACACCCTTGCTTTGTGTGAACCACTCATGAGTCACAAGGCTGTTTCTGACAGTCTGATCCAATTTGTTCCATGTTCATCATCCTCTTTATCCTCCACTTGGAATTTTTTTTTTACCTTATATAGAGCTCCGCCCTAAGCACTTTTCCTCATCCTTTTTCAATTAGGACAAAGTCTTTCTTTTGTAGGCTACCTGATCCCTAGTGCACAGAGCACAGTCTGACCCATAATCTGCAGTAAATAGGATTTTGGTGGTACTGTCATGGGTGTCACATTATATGGTGAAAGAGACTTTTCAGAGGGGATTAAGGTTGTTAATCAACTAACCTTAGAAATAGGGATGTTTTCTTAGATCATCTGGATTAGTTTTCACTCTCAATATGGAAAAGGGAGACAGAGGATTTTCGAATCAGGGAAGATGTGTGCAGAGAAGAAAGACAGAGAGATACCGTGTGGCTGCTTTTACAGTCAGAGTACAGCCAGCAGAAGGGTGCACTGTAGAAGCTGAGGCCAGCCCTCAGCAGACATCCATCCAGCAAGACAATGGGAGCCCAGTCCCTGAGAATTGGATTCTGCCAACAACCTAATTGAATAGGGCAATGAATTATCTTCCAGAACCTAGCCAGGAATGCAGCAGTGGATGCTCTGACCTTTGGCCTGTGAAGTTCTAAACAGAGACCTATCAGAGTTCATCAGACTTTCAGCTGATCAAAACTAGGAGGCAATACATTTGAATTGTTTTAAGCCTAAAATAATGAAGAAAAATTAGAAAAGCATAAAATAAATTGCCTAAAGAGTATTTGAGATTTAATATCCAGAAGAGAAAAGATTAAATGGTTCCTTAAGCTATTCGTTACAAAAAGGAGAAGGTACAAGGTAAGGTATAGACTTAAATATCATGAAATTGAATGAGTTCTTAAAAAAAATATTGCTGGTGAACAGAAAATGTTAATTCTTTTTAAATTAAAAGACACTGGTTAATGTTTAAGTCTCAAGTCCATCTTTAACTGGCACATTGACATTGTGCAAATCACTTAAAATTGAGATAATAATAGTATCTCCCTCAAGGGAATTGTTAAGGCTCACAGAGACATCATATAATAAAAAGGTTTTGAAAATATTAAAAAAATTTAAAGTATGAGTTGTTAAAATATGATAACTCATTCTCTTGGGTGTACTGGAACTGCTATCTTTAGAAGAGTTCTTCTATTCTGGTAATTCTGAGATTGGTTTGTTTTTCAGGAGTGCATTTTTCTGTGAAACACTTTGGTATGATACTCACGCATAGGAAACAATGCTGTTTAGCATTATATGCACACTTAAAATGGGAATATTCTCACTTCATGATTAATGCGAGGGTGAGAAGCTAGCTCAAAATATTTATGGCATGTTTAAGGCTGATTAATCTTATGATCTCACAAACCTGATATGTTTCACAGTTTCTAAGCTAAAACAGGATGTACATTACTGAGCTATAAAGGTCTTGGAAAGCAGTTTTCTCTTATCTTCATACTTGTGTATGAAAAAGCCTAGGAAATGTCATGTTGCTGGTGGTGCCGCAGGTTACACTCTACTGTGTGTGCATCAGTAGGTGAGAGCAGATCACAGTAGGTAATGTGTGTGTGTGTGTGTGTGTGTGTGTGTGTATGTGTGTGTGTGTGTTAACAGAGTCAACATTTCCCCCAACAGCTTGAATTCACTGGGTATAGAAGACAGGTGGAGGGGCGTTGGATGGATTCAGTAGATGGTAGCTTCTTGCTACTACTTGTGCCCTTGAATTCAAAGGAGAGAGGATTCAAGGATCCTGGAATTGTGTTTACAAGAAAATTGTGAGCCTCTTGTCACAAGCAAGTGACAAAATGATAGAAAGGTGAGGAAGTACTCATACTCCTTATTCTTGCTGTATCTGAATAGGACTCTGATGCTTGATGAACCTATACAGACCAAATGTAAACTAGGTTGTATGTCACAGGGCCCTCCATATACTTCTGGCGAGATCATATCTCCAAGGTTACCCCTACTTAGTGAAAGAAAGATCACAGATTACACCTTGAATGTCCAAATCCTACCCTGAGCCCTATCCTACTTTTTGTGTATGATCACAGAAATCTCCTCTAAGTGGAAAAAAATAAATGAAACCAGCTTACTTCTCAAAATTAGCTGAATGAAAAAGTAAAATGAGATGGATAGACACTGAGGAATGCCACAAAATCATCAGAAGTACCTATAGCAACATAGATGAGTTTTATGCAGTGTTATATTTAAAATAATTTAAATAAGAGCTAGAGTTTATTACCAATTATGGAAATAAAATCATTGCATGTTTTGAAGTCAGGTAAGCACAAAAAGTAAAATGAATACCATGAGAAGGCAAGAAGGTAAATACTTAAGTCTTAAGGTTCACCATAGTGATTGTGAAATTCATCAGTAAAACTGGGGAAAGAAATACATCTGACCTTGGTTATTTTATTATAATATCACTAAATCTTTTATTTAAAAATGATCTATTTTGTCTTCATTTTGTTTATCTATATGGTTTTCTTTCCACTTGTTTACCAAATAGGGATGAATTTTATTTTATTTTATTGTATTTTTTTCAGAACCAGGGATTGAACTCACAACCTCGCACATGCCAGGCAGGCACTTTCACCACTGAGCTAAATTCCCTGCCCTTGGGGATGAATTTTAAAAGCTAGCATTAAGAAGATTACTGAATCACCAAGATAAGTACCTACTGATACCTAAATTTGTAATTTTGATTTATTATATAGTAGTGTATAACCTAGTACCTGAAAAATATTGATAGTATGAATGAAATACTTAGCTAAGACATGACAGAAATTTAGAGGATCTTTGAATTACAGTGGATCAAAAGGATCAGAAATGAACTGATCTTTTTTTCTTTTCTGTGGTATTGGTGATTGTAGGTAGGTGTATCCCCAGATTATTTACTTATTTGATTAATGTTAAAATTTTGAGACAGGGTCATCCAGGCTGACCACAATTTAATGATCATCCTGCCTCAGCCTCTTGAGTAGCTGGGATTATAACTATGTACCATTTTACCCAGAGAGAAGTGTTTTTTTTTCTCTTTCTTTTTTTAAGTTTTATTTTAAAGATAACAAAATCAAGCAAAATAAAGCAGAATAAAGTCAATCCGAAACAAACCAGTGTAAGTGACACAGGACTTCAAAACAACATAAAATCAACAATGGTTACCATGATGCCTCTTGTTGTCTCCAAAATAGCTGCAGATAACTTCAGACATAGTAAAAATCAAAACAGAACACAATGGAACCAATAAAAACAAAACAATGAATGCAATAAAGGATTTCAAAACAAAACAATAGTAAATTCAAAATGGCTACCATAATTATCTTGTTATCTTTGAAATAGCTGCCCAGGCCATCAGATACAATGAAATCAAACAAAACAAAGCACAGTAAAACCCAATCCAACAAAACAATGAAAATGATGCAGGATTTCAAAACAAGATAACAGGGAATTAACAATGCCTACCACCTTCAGAAGGAGATTCCCTATAGATGCTACATTGCATATCGTTATCCTTCAAATATATGATCAGACTATTGGCTTTAGACACACAAAATCAGTGAAATACTAAGCACTGCAAGTATTAAATTGTATTTTGCCTCAATATCTATTATCACAGCCTGTGCTTCTCTGGATCAGCCAGTTGCTTATGGCAGCGGGGCTCTTCTGTTTCCCAGCCTACAGGCTGGAAGGGACTGGCATCTGGCTCTTCCCTCAGCGGCCTGTGCATGGCACTGATTCGCAGGGAGAGCTAGTTTCTTGGTGACTTCTTGTTCTCATCCTCTGCAGTCTGCAAATGGCGCTGACTCATGGAAAAAAGTTGAGGTCTGGCTGTCCCCCCAGTGGCCTGTGTATGATGCTGATTCACAGGGAGGGCTTGCTTCTTGGTGACTTCTTATTCTCTTCCACCGCAGTCCACAAATGGCCAAAGAATTTTGTTTTTTAACAACACCAGAAGTATCTCTTTTTCTTCAGTTTAATCCAGTACATGATGAGTAAGCAATGAATGGTTTCTCTGTCAATATTTTTTTATACTTCTTTGGTTTCTTGTGGCTAGTGTTGCTAGGGAAAGGAAAAACCATGCTCTACCATGTAACTTGCTTAATTTGGATCTTATTCCTGCCCAATCAAGAGATTGAATTGGGTCACTATTTATTTTCTGTACTACTAGATTTTTCTGCCAGTCACTTTAAGTGCTTATTTTCTCTAGGCAGATAAATAGCCCCCAAAACTTATATCTGAACTCTGGAATCTGTGAATCTGCTATCTTATATGACAAAGGAGAATTAAAGTCTAAGAAGAGGGAACTAAGGTTGCTAATCAGTTGATTTTCAGGTAGAGAAGTTAGCCTGGAATAACCAAGTGGCTCAGTATAATCATGTTATGGATTAAAACTGGTGGTCAATTTAACACCAGCTGAATTAAATCAGCATGGTGCTGAGTGTAGATGGCCCACCTGAAGGAAGTTGCCAGTATAAATAGAGACATGGAGAAGAAGAGCACAGTGTTGTGGGTTCCTGTAAGTGTTGCAGTTTTGAGCCATTGGTTCTCCTGGAGGAGCTTGTCATGCTGGCTTCCCTGATATGGATTCGTCCATTCTCATCAGAGGAGCTCGGGACCTTGTCACTGAGAATGACGGTAGTTCACTTTGGAGGTGCTCTGGTCCTTACTTTGAGCATCATTTTCTGGTTCTGGAGGGGAAGATATGTGCTGTTTAATCACCAGGATGTTTGTCATGCTGGTTTCCTGATATGTACTTGACTTTCCTTATTGTGTGAGGAGTTCGGGACCTCACTGTCACTGAGGATGGCTGTGGTACTTTTCAGGGGAGCCCTGGTCCTTATTTTGAGCATCACTTCTTGGCTGCACTGCAGAACCTTCAACCTACTGGCACAGATCCTTCTCCCTGCTGACATAGACTTTCTAGTTTCCATCACTGACCTTTGGGCCTTCTCAGCACTGATCCATAAAACAGACAGGCATGAGTCGCTGCTGTGGGCTCTGGATCTCCAGTTGGACTCATGGGGAGCATTATCATGGGCTCTAGGTCTTCATCTGGACTCATGCAGGATGTTACTGTGGAATCCAGACTCTGGGCTGGATTTTCTAGGCCATTAGTGTTGTGGACAGATTTCCTGCACTTTCTTTGTATTTAACTCTGGGTGACCATCATAAAATAATATTATAAATTCTGTGTCCTGTATGTAATTGTTCTCCTGGCAACCCTTGACTACAACAAATCATAAGGGTCCCTAAAAGTGGAAGGGGGAGGCAAAGTTCAGAATGAAAATGTGATACCACCATGGAAGAATGGCCCTGGAGCCACAGCAGTGCCTTTGCAAATGGAAAAAAGGAACCATGAGCCAAGGAGTGGGGCAGCCTCTAAGAGAAACTGGAAAACACCAGGAAATGTGTTCTCCATGTGAGCTCAAGGAAAGGATACAGTGTGAGTGAAGTGATTATTATTATTATTATTATTGCACCTTGATACCTGTGTCAAACATCTAATTTTCAGAAATGCAAAATAATAAAATCATGTTGCTTTAAGTCACTAAGTCTGTGATAACTTATTTGGCATAAATAGAAAATTAATGCACCCTTCTTGTCTTGTTATATAGATATACTGTGTTTCTCAAACTAAGCTGACTCTATCTGCTAAGGATATAATTTCTCTTTTTTTTAGGATCTATTTGCTTTTGAAAACCATTAGTTTTGGACTCAAAAGTTAGATTTTAGACTAAACTATTAGAAAAGTTTAGAGTCCTTACTAGTTTTTCCAAAATGAGGTCTGAAGTCAATTAATACTAATTATTAATATTTTTGATGGCTGTTTTTGTTTTTTATTTTAAAATGAAGAATGAAAACACTGATACAGAATTTCCAAACAAAATAATGGGAGATTAACACTGGTTAATATATTACATATTATTATCTTCAAAGTAGTTGTTCAAATTACAGGACACAGGCTTGAAAAATGATCAATCAAACACTGAAAAACCTCAGATTATTGTCAGTAACTAAGAAAAACTTATGAGAGAATTAACTTTTTAAGTTAATAATCCAAAATTTTAGACATCCTTATGATAATCTGTCCAAAATTATACAGTAGCCATAGTAAACTGTGTGTGGTGCCTGAGTTAAGAAAGTTTTGGAAACTGTAATAGTTGATAAATTTGTCAAGTGTAGTACCAGTTTTTGGTTACACAGAAAGCTGTCTCTTAGAGTACAGAATGTCCCAACATGAGAATGTGAGTTCCCGCCAAAATGACTCCATTTATGAACTTTTCCCCAAGTTTAAAAGTTTTTCATTTCAATAGCTCTGAATGGGTGTGTGCAATACGTAATCAAAGTTTATGACCAGTCATGAAGCTTTATGAAGCTTGTAAGAGAGTGGTATCCCTCCTTGGTTAAATTCGGGATTTTTGTACAGACAACATAACATAAATGTGAAGGGCTTGATCTTGTGCTTTTGCAACCGTCCTGAAAAGAATGCAGCTTGCGTTAAAGAGTAGACTGAACAGACCTCACCAGGTAGATCTCCACGTGCAAACACAGGCTCTACTTGCCTTCCTATGTTCGGCTTGAAGTATGCAGCAACAGAACAAAAGCCAGAAACCATTAAAACATCTAAATGTTTTTTAAAAAGTATCTATGTAATTTATTTTGATTTTTTTGAGGTATGCTGCCGGGAACTGAACTCTGGACCTCATGGATACTCGGTAAGTGCTCTACCAAGTATCTACCCTGAGATATGTAAATCTTTTAAGATGTTAGAAAATAGAAAGTGATGCTTCAGCAGGGTGATATTTTAACATACACTGTGGGGGAAGAGTGCAATGGAAAATTTGAGTTTCTCTGGCAGACCTGGACCTACTGTGAGAGGAAAATTTTAAGTGTGCGTATTTGTTATATTGAACCACAGCTATATTAGTGATTAGTGAGCCTCTTGGTGTAAAGTAAAATCTTTTTAAATTTATTTTTTATTAGTACATGTTTGTGTTACATAATGTTTACCTTCCTTGTGTGGAGCTGTTTCATGCACATAACAATCTATTCATTTCTTTGTTCATCCTCTTTCCCTTCTTTTCCCCTCTCCATCATTTAATTCCCTTAGTACCCTTTCAGCTAAAGCTGACATTTAAGCAAGTCAGTTATATGTTTTTCAGAATGTTTCTTTTTGAAAAATAATATTTGTTATGCTGTCTCCCTAGTTTTTTGCTTCTTCAAAAGCATACATACAAATTGTGCAATACATAGCTATATATTTAATATAAAGAAATCATAGCAGTTACTGGAAGTCCAATAATTTTGAATACTTCTCAATACCACATGAAAATTCTTTGGAATATTTGAGCATTGTATGGCTGTCATTAAGACTATAATGTCAGTATCGTTAAGTTTTCCTCAAAAAATAAAACTCATAGACACCTTTACACCAACTAGATTCCTTATAATGATTTTAGGAAGTAGGTTTGGTAGTATCATATGGTAATACAAGAATTTTAGCCATGGAATAAAATAACATGATTCTACAGTAGGGTCAGATGTAGATAAAGTATACGGAATGAGTTCATGTGAACTGAAATGGATGAAATTTACATAAATATGCATATGTGTCATAGTTTTTCCCAAGTAGCAGATACAGTAATATAAGTAATATATATATAGCTAAATCTATTCCTTCTTCTATTTTTAACATGGCAAGTTAATTGTATCCACAAAGTACTTATTTGTCCAAGTAATATACCAGTGTATAACTTTATGTTTTGCAATCTCATCTTGTTCTCTCTCATTCTTGCAGAGAATGTATGGCTTTTTCTATCAAAGTTGTCTCAAACTTATAAAAAATTCAATTACCTTGATTGAATTACTCCGTATTTTAGGTGATGACCTTTGTTTTCATTCTTCCTGCATTACATCTGGACCCAAAAGGAAATACACATCATCTGATGACACGGGTGGATAAACAGAGGGGTTTTGGCGGAGTGTCTAAGTATCTAGATAATTTTCTCACCTCATTCAAGACCAACTGTCCTGTGTGAATTCAGCCAGATCTTGTATGTTACCTAAGTTGATATTTTTAGTTCATCCTCCATTTAGTTCTAGACTTAAGCAGTTTATGCCTAGCCTTCTACAAATGATCATTTGTTTCTACACTTGGTAACCAGTTAATATCACTCATAATGTTTCACTTCCATCTGGAACAGTTGAAAGTATCTGGGATGACAGTCTCTGAGGAGCACATCTAATGCTTCCACACAGCTGACCAGGTACAGACATGTTTTATCCAGGGCTGTGCTGACCATGTGGCCTCCCAAGAGGCAGAGGATCTTCCCAGGTTTCCACGACGTTCAATGAATCTTCCAAGGTGTGTCTAGGGGAACAAGAAATTACCTTCCTGACTGGGATTCCACCCCACTCTGAAATGTTTCCTGGCAAATCTCTATTGCAATTTTTCTTCTGAGATTTAATGTTTTACCTCATTCTTCTCTCAGGCTTCAGTGTCTGAATCTACAATGGCAAGAAGAAATTTCTGCCCATAGGGTACAAACTGTCCTGATCTTAGGTATGTTTACATCTCTTCACAAGGACTAAAATTACACTCAGAAGTGAAAGATTAGCTCTTAATATAAAAAATGCATTTCTTGCTAGTTATATAATCAGCCCACACACCCACAGCTGAGCCAGGCTTTCCAGTCACTGTTTTATAAGTAAATGCAAGGATATCTAATGAAGCTTCCACAGCTAAACAAGGATCTTTTTGTTCTGGGATTTCTTCAAAGAAGTGAGGAGACAAAGTGGGTGGTGATAAGTTCAGATTTTTGTTCCTTTCAAAAGGTTGGAAAGAAAAAGAAACTTGACTCCTTCTGGATATTCTTAGAGTCAGACTTGGATGTTTCCATATACAGGAACCCAAGGTGGCTACTGGTTGATGTGTTTCTTTACTTTCATAGTCAATAAAAAGAGAATACAAAGTGATTTTGTAGTTTCTTTATGAATGTTGGATTGATTGATCTGATGTAATCAGTCTTGAATATCCAGGATGTCAGTATCCAAGGCTGTTTCCATATTCCTGGAGCCTGATTTAGGTGCAAGGCATGTTGGCATTTTCCTGTGCCACATCACTGGATATTTGAGAGGTAGTACTAGTAAGATGCTAAGTTTTAAGGGAGAAATATTAAAGACTACTCTGGGCCAGGTTCACAAGAGGAAAGAACACAAAAATCAGGGCACCTCATACACTAGCTGGCCTATGAGCAGCATAGGTGAACTTTGGGTGGCTGTGGAATTGAAGAGGTAGAAATGTTCTGAGAAGTTAAAGGAATAGATGCAGCAGTAACTATAGCAGATAATAAAATAAGTTAACTATAATCACCTTCATGGCAACTGGAGGGAAGAATTCATTGGTCGACTATCAGGTCAAACATTTTTACCATTCCTCAAGGAGTGCAGGGAAAGAATTCCTCACAATTGAATAAAAGGGCACAAAGGACAAAATCTGTAGGGAATGAGGCACTTAATCCATCCTTTAAGTCCTTGAACTTCTATGGAACTTATCCCTGTGTCATAGTTACTTTTTTCATTGCTGAGACAAAATGCACAACACTCAAAGTTAAAGGAGGGAAGGTTTATTTCACTCACAGTTTGTAGAGGTTTCAGCCCATAATTGACCGGCTGCAAGTCATGGTGGCACTGCAGATGAGCATCCTAGAGGAGAAATAGTTCATGGTGGGCAGAATGTAGCAAAGCAAGCAAGGAACAAGATAAACCTCTTTGTGTCCTTATGTTTCATCCAGGCTACCAGGATTAGACAGTACTAAACCAATCAGTAAACTGATTTAGACGTCAGCCACCCTTAACCCTAGAACCCTTAATCCTAACATTACACCATGAATCAATCACGCTCTAGATTCAGCCACCCCTGAAAAAGCCCCACCTATGACTGCATGAGGCTTTGGTGGGGAAGCATCTAAGTAAAAGGTACAACACCCTGGTAGCCATGATAACTCATAGAAACTTATGTGTATGTACCTTTGTGTGTTTGGCCTGGGCAGAAACTCAAGTTTTCAGAAGATTATTGAGAGTCACTGATTTTAAAATATTAAGAGCCATTAGATTAAAAGTAATCTCATATTCACAATTAACTTGAAACTGGATGTGATAAAATCCTTTCCCTTTTCCATAAATTCTAGTCAAAAAGAGCAATGTCAGTGATCACAGAGTTTGTTTCTGTTTTCATAAATCCCTTTCATGATAAAAGTCATGCAAAAACATCCACTCAGAATAGAACAAGTTAAACAACAACAAAAAAGAACAATTTTGGGTCTCTTGTGAACACTTTCATGGAGCCCTTTGCTACAAATAAGGTATGAAGAATATGTTTAAATCATTGGCATTCATCATAAGGAATCCAGCTTTAGAAATTCATCTGTGAGCCAAAAGGTATATGGGAAGATGAACCATAGCTTATGATGAATAACTTACTGTAAAGGACAAGTTTCAGTGAAAAATTAATGATTCATCCTCAGGAGGCCCTTATTTACTATTAAAAACCTGCGTGCCTTTTGCTGTTATCAGGCTGATAGTTACAGGGAAATTGATTCTCCTCACAGAATTTCTCTGTGGCCTCAATAAACCATTAAGTGCTCCCGGCCTTACCTTCCTAGGTTTAGTAGCTGCTCTGCCATGGTCAGCATCATTCTTGCTGCAGCAATTAGTGGTAATAAGTAGGAGTTGCACAATTGATGGTGTAATACGCCCGGACAGTGTGGAAGCAGCAGTTATGAAATGCTTCAGTGAGTGGAGCTCTTGTACTCGAAGCTTCCCTCCCATCAATTTTCCAGGTAGCAGAGCCTAATGAAGCCACAAAGCCAGTGGTGTGGAGACAGTAGCAGCTCAGATGCAGAGCTGCTAAGTCTGGGCAAAAGGAACAGGCAAAAGGAACAGGCAAAAGGAACAGCCTTTCACTTAGCAAAAATGCTCTGAATTCGCCCAAACTGATGCTTCTCAGTAAATATCCAAGGGGTTTTCATGAAAAAGGGCCCAGAACATTAGGGGTAGAATGGTGGTAGGGAGTGTGTGCATAAGCTTTTCTTCCTTCTCTTTCTGTTATAGGGGTTTCCATTTCTTTTTGTTTCCTTTTGCTTACCAACCCATCTGTTCCTTCTTGTTGTGTATGTTTTCTGTTAGAATCTTGAGGATATTGAAACATATGAATCATTGTTGTTTTTAATTCAAGTTCTAATAATTCCAATATCCCTCCATATTTATGTGATTCTAGTTGCAACGTTTGTGGGTATCTCTTCAGACATCTGATTTTTTAAAATCATGGCTTGTGTTGTTTTTGTTTTTGCTATTGTTATTGAAAGTCAGTCAGGTCTTGAGTTAAAGGAATGGGGTCAATAGGCCATCAGTAATGTGGTGCGGAAGGTACAGTGAAAGAGGAAGAGTTGTGTAGTCTTCGTGTGTGTGTGTGTGTGTGTGTGTGTGTGTGTGTGTGTGTGCTGAGGATCGAACCCAGGGTCTGTTGCATGCCAAACAAGCACTCTAACAATGAGCATCATTCTATGGTCTTTTAGGGAGTCTATGCCTTTGGGCTCTAAATTCCACAAATTCTTTTCAGACATGGAATAAATCTGCAAAACTACTTTGGCCCCTGTGACTGAACTACCCCAGTCAAGAGAGTTTTTGACTCGCAGACTTGTCCACAGCAAGCCTTCAGCGATTTTCCAGTCACAGTTAGCATTGGTTTCTCAAGATTTCTGCTCTGGTGATGCCTTGGCTAATTTTCTCATTGCTGAGGTAAAATACTTGGCACCCTGATGGATACCACTCAGAGCGATCTACAAATTCATAAACTGGCTTTCTATATTAAAAGTCTGAGTCTGCCCGAGGCCTTGCCTGATGAGCCAGAAATTCACACGAGGAAACAAAACTCCTTATTCCCCTGATCTCAGTTGAGGTGTCTGTGACCCGTGACGCTGTGACATCTCAAAAGACAGGACAACATTCCAGTTGAGGACTCTCTGACGGGTATAATGTTCTGCAGAAGTAAATATTAACTCAAGAGAAAAATAAGTTGCCCATTAATCAATATCATGACTTGTTTCTTACTAGACTTTGCTCATGTCAGTGCCCTCCACTCCTCTGTTACACGTCCCCTGGAAAAGCTGTGTGCATTCAATAAAGAGTGGAAAGTTCAGAGATTCTTCGTCTTAGGCTGATAAGAGCTCTGACCCTCTGGATCTCCTTGCGTTCTTAATTATTGCCTGTGTCTCTTATACTTTGTCATACCCTCACCGAGGTGATTGGGGGCCTGATCACCTCCTGATAACATCCAATGTGAAAGGCAGAAAGGTTTATTTCAGCTCATGGTTCATAGAGGTTTCAGTCCATACTCAGCTGACTCTAGGCAGAGTGGCACATGGCAGAGAGGCATTGCAGAAGAGAAATAGTTCATGCGGGGCAAAAAGCAGCAAAAGCAGCAAGTGGTGAGCAGCAAATAAAGCAGTAGCCCTCTTTGTGTCTCATATTTTATCTAGATTACCTGCCCTTAGAACAGGTAGCACTCATATCCAGGGGGATCCTTCTCATTATCCATGCCCAGAACTATGAGAAACCAATCAATGGGTCAATTTACTGATCACATACTCTTGATCTCAGTATCACACACTCTAGATCCAGCCACCTCTGAAAAGCCCCAACTATGACCACACAAGGCTTTGGGGGAACATCTAGGCACAAGCAATAACATGTGAGTTGTGATTCTTCATATCCACAAGTCCCCACTATTTGGAGGGGTAGTGATTTGTTCTATAATACCATCTTTCTGATGAATATATGAAGAGTTGTTTAGTTTTCATTATATTTACACTTTTCCTTGTTAAAATGGAATAGCAAATTCCAAGCTTTTTGCATGTGCACTGGAAACCAGAAGTCAATCTCTATCCTATGAGTAAAACTATTTAACTAATTCATTATGCTCTATGAAAGGATTTTGGAAATAATCTCGCCTCTAAAAGGATTTTCTATAAGTACTTCCACCAACCTCAAGGTTTAATTACCCAGAATATGCAAATAGATTTCAAAATTATATCTTCAACTCTGGTTTCTCTGTATTGCTTTAAATTTTTATTGCCGTCCTTTAAAAATAGATTGCAATAGAAAGGAGTCTATTATTAGACAAGAGGAATGGAAGAAGGGGTAGAAAGGAGTGCAAGAGTGGGTATTATGGGATAGGAATATCATACAAATCCATTCTGCACATTGAAATCTCCCCTAAAACATATGAGACTGGGTGAGGGGTTGATGAAGGCTTTGAGAGGAATGATTAAAATATGGTATGTGTATATACAAATCTGCCAAAATAAAACTCATTCATCTGTATTACAAATACACACTAATGAAAATTCAGAAAAAAAGAGAAAATAGATTGCAACACAAATATACTGCCAAGATATAAAGATCATATGGCACCTAGATCGTGCCTACCTCACCAGTTTATCCTGTTCGTTTTATTCATAGAATTCATTAACATATGAAATAATCTAATTTGCTTACTTGTTCGCGCGTTTATTATCTGCCTCTCACAACAACATTTCCAACAGGACATGAACTGGATGAAAACAGGGACCTTGCTTACCTTCTTCACCGTTTTATTTCTAAGTCCTAGAACCTTGGGTGACATAACGTATATGCTCTATAAATACTTGTCCAATGAGTTATAAAGGCCTCATCTTTATTTTTCTCTCTTTCAACTGATATGCAACCCATCAATATATCATATATTTTCACACTTTAAATATCTTTAAGTCTGCTCATCTTTCCAGTCTCACTGTTCTTAATGTAAGTTATGACTCTAGACAGTTGAGACGATCCACTTTTCCTTGTCTGCAGTCATACTCTCTTTCAGTTAATTTCTCAAAATGCAACCAGTCATTGCTCTACAATGCAAATGTATTTGTGCAACTGTGCATCTTAATTTATCACATTGGCCTACTCTTTCTTTCTGGACAAAATCCTACCCACTTAGTGCAATTTCCATGAGTCCTAAGATCAATGCTTCTTTAACTATCTGTTTCCCTCCTTACTTGAGCTGTGAAGTATCTCGATCCCTCTTGCTTTTTCTCTCTCCTTACCATGCTTCTTCACCTGCTTCCTTCCTTCAAGTCTCAACTGAGCAAGAACCTCCTTCAGAGAGTCTTCTCTGATCATGCAGCACTGTGCTGAGTATTTCTTCTACAAGTGACTATAGATAACTTTATCATGATTTATAGGTGGCATCTTGACTATAAATGCATGGGAGAGTGTACTTGTTGAGAACAGACACTCTGGTGTTGGACAGAATTAATTCACATTCAATAAAAAGGCAGTGCTTCCCTTGCTGTCATCTCCTGACAGTACTTCAGGAGTTTCTCATTTGTTCCTTTTTTTAAAGTTATATTTTACTCTCCCTGTATTTTCCAGTGCCTATTCAGCCATTTCCTCCCCACTGTGAGCTGCTGATGTCTGAAGAAGTCACATCTACATTGAAGAGTCTGCATATTTTTTGATCTTGGCTGTGCGATTATAGAGAGATGAAATGTGGCAGATCAAGAGTCAGAGTTCTCTCGGGCTATCTTTAGTCTCTTTCAATAGTCATAGACAACAACCTCTGAATTTGACTAATATCTCCCTGACTACTACATTAAATTCCTGGAATGTATCATTCAGTTTGACAGACCTCTACCTTCTCCCGATCCTAAAGCTAAGAATGTTTTAAGAAGACATCTATATTCTGTAGAATTCATGCTTTGCTGTAGCTTGTCTAACTGATGCTCCCTGCACTGTTTTTGGTAAATAAAATGATTTTTTTGTTCTGTTAATATAGAAGTTCACATACTTCCTTCGTGATGGAACACGTCAGTTATGTTAATACGAATCTGTGTTCCCATGGTCACTCATATTTACCTCAGAATAAAATGTTTTGTTATTACCTTTAAAGCAGAGTCATTATCTAGTCAGATACCATACAGCACATTATCTCTTCCATGAAAGGTCTTGTTACATCTGGATAAACAGAAATCCTGGTGTAGACGCAGTGGTACACGTATATCATCTGTTTAAATGCCTATTTTCCTTTCAAGAGCAAGGACTATGTTTTATTCACTTTTCCATTTATTGGTCTCAGTATCAAATATATGTTAAATAGTTATTAAATGTTAGTTGAACAAAAGGAGAAAGAATGGAGTTGAACCTTGTGAAGTGTAAGGTACTTTGCCAGGTGTTTTGCATGAGTAAACTGCATTTAAATACTAGGGATTAAAATTGTGTCTTACCTTCCTCTCACCTTAGATATTGGTTTTGTTGTTGTTGTTGTTGTTTGTTTAAGTGGATGCATTGGGTTTCTTGACTATTTTATATACCAGCTTCACTATTTTTCCCTCAGTGGTCTTCATATGAAAGTTAGACAAGAATGCATGTTGGCCAGTTCAGCCTCTGGTATTTTGTTCTTTGTCATCAATATTTCTTTCATGAACAACATTTGCTACTTTTACTTTTGGCCTGTTTTCCTCTTCATAATTTGAATAAATCTAAGATGTGCTGCTATGGTCTACTTTGTAGGCTTACAGGAGCAGAAAGAACTTCTTCAATTTTCCTATTTCCATTTTTCCAAGTTGCAGAGAATATGAAAATTGTTAGGCTAACTCCAAAGTAAAGTACAGACGAAGTTTCTTACAATATTGCTAGAAGTTATAGTTGATAAAAATTTGTAGTCTTACTTGAAAAGGATTGTCTACTCTAAGGAGAAAAGGTTTAACATATGAATTCATAAATAAATAAAGTGAATAATCCCATTTCCCATAAGAGACAGATAAGAAACAGAATTTTTTAAAGACAAGTCAAATTGCAAAGAAGAGGATCAATTGTGAATATAAATGCATGCCCAAAATATTATGATTGTAACTGTATTTCTTAGAATGAATGAAATATTTCTGAAGGATTACAGATTAACTTTGATTTCCAGAAGCTGCAAGGATAATTTGTCAAGTAGATGGTGCCATTTAAAACAAAATGGCGTATATACAGAGGGGGTTACTCTCACCCTTTGGATTTTGATATTATTCCAGTTGATTTGGGATAGAGTTTTCAGAAAAGCTTCCTCACACGCAAATAACCTTTTTAAAAAATTCACTAAGAATATGTTTTGGATGACTGAGCCAGCAAGGTGAATAGCATCGCTTACTAAATTTTGGATTTATGAACTGTGTTAATAAATGTTTCTCAAATATAAGAAAACATAAACTAAAAGTTAAAGTCATCAGTTCTTAACTTTCAGTGTAAATGTGGACAAGTATATTCTAAATTCATAAGTATGATTATTTTTGCCCTTAATATTCAGAAATATATTGGAAAGAATTGAATAGTATTTAAATACAATAGAGGAGAATATTTAGCTAATCTAGTTTCTTACACATTTTTTCTTAAAGAACAAATAATTTCAATTGTTCCCTAGCTCCCTTCCTTTTTAGAAGTTAAGAGAAGTTCATCTTGAAAGACCGCTTGTGTCATTGAATGAGTGGTTTCTTTCTAGAAGGGGATCCAGGGATTGAGGGAGAGGGGAGAAAGGAAAGTGCTGCAGATTAAAAAAGGAATTGGCATGTGTTATGTATATGCCCAACTTCACACAGGGATTGTAAACGTTGTATATGACACGTACGAAAAAATGGAAGGGGATCCAGGGATGGGTGGAAGTCTGAAGAAGGAAAGGGAAAATGGATGAGAAAAGGAATCGGGATGTGTTATATACATGAACTAGTTAATTTTAGTTATTAGTACATGCATGTAGTACATATCTACATTCCTTCTAGGTATGTAATGTAAATATTACATTCCTTCTAGGTATGTAAATATGTACTACATGCATGTACCAATAACTAAAATTTTAAAAAAAAGCAAAACAAGAAGTTGGTTCTTTTTGACCTCATTTTGCTGGCATTTTATATATGATCACTGTCTGTCAGAATTTGCATGCATTGTTCCTATAACAAAAGTTTGTCTTTCTAGAATCGATAACAAAGTTGCCTTAACATGCATGAATAAAACACAAAGTGTTGTGGACTTTCTCACAACCAGACTACATCTAGAAACCTGTCTATCACCCCATTCTTTTGCGTGACTTAATTGATCACTTTAAGAAAATCTTGGTAGTGAATGAAATCAGTGACTCCTCCTACTTTCAGAGAATTGAGAATAAATTATTGAGTTAAACAAAGCTTTCTCCTTCTGGTAGAAAATTTCTGCATTCTCTTTCAGATTCTCTCAAGTCAGTTAACTTTTTTGTGCTTCTGTACTTCATGTTGGCTTTTGTAAAATGACACAAAATATCTCACCTATCTTCTGCACTTTTGGGATGATTAATAATTGTTGGGAAAGAGATGTCAAAGCCTAGGGGGCAAGTAGGGAGCTTGCAAACCATTCTCAAAGATTCTATGATCAACCAACAGAGAAACTTTTCTAAATTTAAGGATATTCTAAAAATAGAG
>RJWM01019731.1:0-38456 GCA_004363535.1 Dasyprocta punctata | reverse complement strand
AGGTTCTAATCCTCACTCAGCCACTACATTGTTAGCCTTTGTCACCCACATTCTATCTGCAGACACAACCACTGCCACTCTGAGGTCAGTGGTGGTTACCTAAGGAATTCCTAAGCTACTGGGCACTTGTTTTTTTCTGTTTTGCTGTGTTCATGCCCTAGGTTTTATCTCACTGCTTCAAACTAATCTTAGTTTCTTTGCTTGTCCCTTTAGACTTCAGTTTAATTTAGTTCCCAGCCTTAGTCTTGCTCCAGACTCTGCCCTTCAGATTTCCTTAGACTCTATAACTCACAGAAATCCAACTCCTTTTCTACTACAACTCAGCCTGTTAGAGTCTCTACCTAGCCCCATTTTGTAGCCCTCATTCCAATCTGCTCCCTAACTGTTGACAGCTTCTTCTGGTACCATGACGGATGGATTCTTAGCAAAATCCACCTGCTTTACACCTCTGTGAATTCTTCATTATCCAAAGAATGAATGTTTCATTTATTGAGGACAGCCTATGGATGCCTCATTTCTTGATCCTAGCTTGGGGATGGGAAGAGGTTTTCCCTAAGCACTCTGTATCAGCCTGGGGGTAGTAGCTGTCTTTTGCATCTGCTGTCAGATAGCTCTTTGTTTCTTCCTAGTAATCCCATGTTTAATTAAAAAGTTTTTATATTAAAATTTCCTTTTTCAAGCTCTTGTGTGTTTTCTGTCTCTTGCCTGGACCTTGACTGACATAAGCACTCAGTGCTATTAAGTGTGCCCAATACTGAAGAGATCAACCTAGATAAACCTCTTCTATTTTTCTTCCAGTGTCAATACTTTAAAAATTGTGTTCCATAGCTTGTGTTAGTTCTCATGATAGTAAAAGCTAGTGTATAAATGATCAATACCTGAGAATAAAACAATGATGTATTCATATTCATATTAACACGTGGTCAAACCTGGGCCTGGCAGGGATCTCTCAGTAATCTGTATCTTCTGTCTGAGGACATCTTTCTGCAATAATATCATCTCTTATCTTGCCTTCTGAAGTATTCTCTTGGATTCCGCTAAAAACAAGTTTGTTCTTTTCTGGAATGTACCTCAATATGGCTTGTTGGGACAAGACTAGATTAGATCAGAGATGAGATTACTTATCACTGAAAAACAAAATGTTCTTAGAACTTCAGAAAAGTTCAGTGGCGAATTGTCTGCATGAGTAGTTGCAACATGAACAAAACAACAGGAATGAGGAAAGTTTGCAGAGCAAAGGTTGCAGTGTTAATTGTGCTTTTAAACTGGTAGTCATTTCCATTTCCTGCCAATGGAATGTTGTTGAGAAAATTGTCTTAAAATTAAAGACAGTCCCTTTCCCAATGACTCACTGGTAATTGGTGCCTTTGAAAAGACTGAACAGGACTTATGACTTGAGGTTTTGTTCTTAATTTACATTTTTAATTAGGTGGGATCTCAAAGGGTTTCTGACTCTTTTTTCTTTTTGCCTTTTGCATAGTCTTTTTTGCTTTGTTGCTCTGCAATTAGAATTTGTAGCAAATGAGTTGCTGGCATATAAATGTCATCTCTGCGGTAAAATATTGCTGTTGAAGAACTGAACAGGGTTTTGACCATTGGTTTTTAAGTGAAAGCACTTTTAAGGAAATTCTTCTGGGGAGAGATAATCAACTGGGCTAGATAAAGGGATAGATCAGATTTAATTCCAGTTATAGTTTTTGCCGTCAGATGTCTTCTCCATGAATATTTGAATAATTTCTGAAAAGTTCATGGAACTCCCAACCCAGAGAACACAGAATTCTTCTCAAAAGCCTGCACGGAATCGTCAAGTGCACCAAACTAACAACCAAGAAAAAAAGAGTCAGACCAAGTGACTCTTCAGGAAGCCCTCTGACTGACTGATGTGTATCTGATCAAATCATGTTTTATTAAGTGATTATACAAAAAGAACCACAGGACAGATATTTAGCAACAAACTAATGGACTTTAATTGATCATTGCTAAGCCCTTATATTCAAACTCTCAACAGCAGTCATTCATTCCCATTCACAGAGCTTATGCTATGTGTGAGTTGCAAGTAGAACAAGGGGCCTGGCATGTTGATCTGTCTGGTGAAGGCACAGCTGCACCTACAAGAGTGTATTATATATGTGATGGACACAGGGGAGGCAGGGTATACATCTGCAATTCCAGACACAGATCATCTAAGCTATTTTTAAAGGCTTCTAAAGAAGAGGATTCTGTAAACTCCCATGACAACCCATCCAGCACACTGCCAGGAACCACTTCCTCGTATCTAGCTTAAGCCCCTCATTCTATGGTTAAGCCATTATTCTCTTGTTCTGTTCTCAGCTGAGAGAGAAAACAGCTGCTCCCCATCCTGCTTAGGTGAGCCTTTTATAGACTTCAAGACAGTGTCTGCCTTCTGTCTACTGTGACAGGAAAGAAACTGGGACTGCCAATGAAGATAACAATAATAATTTTCACTTGGAGATGGAATTATTATTGCTATGGTTACTAGTAAGATTTTTTTCCAAAGGGAAAAAGGCGTTTATTCAACACTCTGCTTCTAAGAAGAACAAAGTGCTAATAAACCCTCTCTAGGTTGTGTGCTTTGTTGGTTACTCAGAAATGTCAAACGAAAACTGGTCAAAATATGTACCACTGCCATTTGGACTTTGGTGGAGAACTTGATGAAAACCAGGCCTTTTCTTAGTTTCTGAGCTGCAAATCTTCAATTCTTAAACCAAATAGGATCTCCTGTCTATTAAGTTACGATAATTTTAAGAAAGGGCTTTGAAGAAGAAACAAAATGTGGCTTAAAAGTTGTAATTGTTATTAAGAGAAAAATGTTCTAATAATTTAAACTGTGAAGAAAACCCTAGAGAACTCACATGATGCTCAGGACAAGGTTACACGTGATTAGTTGCCCGGGTCTTATGATTTGAAGTATGCCAGTTATAACTGCTTTCCAAAAACGTATCCCCTTGTGACCAGCCAAGGACATGCCATTATCTCATTTTTCATTCCGATAATTTAAGATGGAAAAGTTCAAAATGAAAATAAAACTCTTCTAGGATAAAGAAAATATTCAGTCATTACTAGTTCTTAACTCTTGGACTCAGATTTGTTTGTTAGATTAGTTGTAGCCAGAAGCAGGGCTTTGAAGGAACAGATTTGGGGAAAATGCTTGTTACCTGGACAAGTAAAAAGGAGATCTGGAACAATGTCATTGGAACATTGGCCTGGCAGTAAAAAGTTTACGGTGGGATAGTACACCAGGAGAGTCTCTGAAAACAAATATCAATTTCGTATTTTTGCCTTAGCCTGGCATTTTATTTATTTAGAACACATATTACTCAATACTTGTCCTTTAGTAAATCAAATTAAATATAGAATTTCTGTCACAAAATTTTTTAGATTAACAAAATGTATTTTTATGCATTTATTATGTATGTCCTTTACATCTGTTGTGACTTAATAAGCAAACTATAACATGCAATACATTATTAAAGAATTAAAATATTGATTTAACATTCATGGAAGAAAATTATTATCGGAACAGTTCTGTAATCCAGTGAGAGGCTACAGCATTTAAGTAGACCATAAAAATGAGAAAACATGGACTGGAGAGGATAAGATAGTTTCAGTTTACACACATTGCCCCTCCCCAAAGGCTGTGTACAGAGCCTTGGGAAAGAACTCTTATGCACATAAATCCTCCTATGGGGAAAGGGGAGGCACAGCGACTGCCTACGTTCATGGCAAACAGCAGAACCCGGCCTACCCCAGTGGGCCCTGACACCTGATGTGTCCCACAGACCACCGCATCAGACCTGTCCCATCTGTGGACACAAACAGGCCCACCTGTGCATAGACTCCAGCAGCAGGCTCACCTTCCCACAGATTCTACTATCACCCCATATAGAACCTCTGACAATAGAGTCTGGTGAAAGACCTGGTACACTGAAACTAGTATAAAAAAAGACTAGAAATGATGATTGCAGTACTTCTTCAATGTGTAGATGTGTAGACACCAACACAGGTTATGAGGATCATGAAGAATCAGGGAAACAATGTCTCATCAATGGATCAAAACACAGCTCAAGTAACTAATCCCAGAGAAGTGAAAAACTACCCACTGTCGGATACAAATTTCAATAAAATGATTTTAAAGAAGTCAATGAATTATAAGATAACAAATGAAACTAAATAAAATATAAAATGCCCACACTAACAAGAAGTTTTTTAATGAAGAATTGGAAACCATAACAAAGGAACAAATTCTGAAGCTCAGAAGAACACATTGTGAACCTCAACAACAAAATGAACTGAAAAATTCAACAGACTTTAAATAGTAGACTATATCAAACAGAAGAAAGAATCAGTGAACTCAAACACAAGTGATTTGAAAGTATCCAATCAACTTTAAATGCTCAAGCTATGTTAACAGTATGCAACAAATTACCAAAACAAAACTTGTCACTTTGTATCACTAGCATGCACTTTAAAAAAATACTACACTAGAGCTAAAAAATTGTTAGCACCTAGTTATGTTGTCATAGTCTTGTAGCATGATGAAATTTTCATGTATTTATGGTGATACTAGTGTAAACAAGTCCAGTGTTCTGCCAGTCATATGCAAGTATAGAATATACATTGGGGGAAAATTTTTTTATAAAAGCAAACCAATTCTATTAGATTTGTGGGGAAATATCAAGAGAACCAGTTATACATTGTGAAATTTACAAAAGAAAAGAAAGGGGCATGAATTTTATTTGAAGAAATAATGGCTGAAGACTCAATAAACTTGGAAAGGGGACATTCAAATTCATAATGCCCAAAGAATCACGAATAGGTATACTCAATCTCATAAAGTTGTCTATTATGATTTTTACAGAAATAGAAAACAAAGCATTCTAAAATTCATATGATACCACAAAAGACCTCAAGTAACCAAAACAATTTTTAATAAGAAGAACAAAGCTGGAGACATCATGCATCATAATCTCAAACTATAATAAAAAGTTACAGTGATCAAATGGCATGGTACAAAAATCACACCTGTAGAGAAATTGAACAGAAAAGCACATTGAGTTATAAGCTCATGCTTATACTGTTAATTAATCTTTGCTAGGGTACAAAACAGCTAAAGTGCTAAACAAAGACAAAAACAGCTTATTCAGTAAATTTGGGAATGGAATCAATTCAATAAGCAATTTATTCAATAAATTGAATAGTATTCAAAATATTTAATAAATAAGTTTATCTACAATGAAATTGGGACCTTGCTTACATTATACCACATAACAACAACAATAACAACAACAGTGTGGATAATGAGTTAATGCCAGACTGAAAAATGTAAAAGGACTAAAAGAATGCAAAGGGAAATATTCTCCCAACATAGGCTTTGCCAATGATTTTTTGGATATTGCGTCACAAAAAACACAGACAATAAAAGCAAAAATAGGTAAACAGAAGTACATGAAACTAAATCTTCTGCATGGCAAAGAAAACAATGAATAAAATGAAAAGGTTACAAAATGGGAAAAATATTTGCAAGCTATGTATCTGACAAGGAGTTAATACCCAAAATCTATACAACTCAATAATGAATACATACAACTCTAAAGGAATAATAATAAATCTAATTAAAAATTAGCAAAGAAACCAGATAGACATTTCAGAGAATATATACAATGGGCAGTAGATATATAAAAAGATGCTCAACTTCAGCAGGGAAATGCAGATGAAACTATAATGAGATATCTTTTCACACCAGTTAATGTGGCTGCAATTTACAAAAAGACAAATGTTGGTAAGGATTGTCAAAAAATGAGTTATTGTGCAGTATTGGGGGGTATGTACGTCAATGTACCAGTATGTAAAAGAGTGTGATTCCTCAAAAAATTAAAAATAGGACCATTTAGCAATGCATCAGGCTTATTTCTGGATATATGTCTAAAGGAAATGAGGTTAGAATCTTGAAGAGGTAGCTGGTCTTGAGGCATATTGCAGTATTACTCACAAAAGCCAATATGCAGAAGCAAACTAAATGTCCACAGATGGATGAATGGATTTAAAAAATAGGATGCATATATACATATGAATGCATGCATGTGATGTATTATTTAACATTTTAAAAGGAGGAGATTCTGCCACTTGCAATAACACAAATACATCTGGAGGATGTTATGCTAAGTGAAACAAACTGGACATAGAAGAACAAATACTCATGATATCAGTTATATGATGAAATCTAAATGGTCAAACTCATACAACATTTTTTTTTTTACTTTGGGAAGATGTAAGGTTAGAGGTAGGCAGTTCAGGGTTGATATAACAGTTCTTCCTTGTCAGGGAGCCAGATTCCTTCTTTCTTCTTTCCATCCTTAGCTAATAATTCTTCCCTCAAGACTACCGTAAGCTCTAATTGCTTGGCTGAAGCTACAACCTTAATGCACAAATTGCAGGTCTGAAGAAAAAGGAAAAAACCATGAAGGAGAGTTCTTAGGCCATGACTTTCATGGATATATGAATATATATCTAAGGGGACTGAGAGAGAAATGGTAATATACTGTTTCTCTGCAATCCAGTGTTTCTGTGTTCTCTCTGAACACCCTCTCAAAAGCCCCCATTTCCATTTTACTGGTCAGAATTTAGTCAACTGGCCACTTCTAACTATGGGAGAGTGTGGAAAAATGTCTTTTTACCTGAGCACATTTCTGGCCTGAAAGTTACAGAGGTTTTCTTGAAAAAAAGAATGAGAAAGTAGAAGGTCAGTAAAGAACGAATAGCCCCTGCAAATCTCACAGTGCACTTAGCAGTGTCCACAAAGTGCACTAGGGTTTCCTATCTGAAAGCACACTCATCTGCTCCAATAGACAGAAAGAGAGACCTATCTAAATGACCCACAGAGAGTGCCTTCAAGGGAGGAGACGCGGGGTGACCTCCAGGCCCAGGACCAGGATGAGAGATGGCATTGACATTAGGCAATAAAAATGTGCTTCATGGGTTCGTAAACCAGCAGTTGTTTTAAGGGGTTTATATTTTCCATCAACATCATAAATTTCCTTTGAGATATTTACATGCAGCCAATATCTCTCCTAGTTACTCTTGCAGAGATAGGGTGAATTGGATTTTTCCCAGGAAGTATGTAAAATGGGTTAGTTGGCAAACAGCTAGAATAAGTTCTTTGGAGGCTCTTTTAGTCTAGGACAGATGGTGTATTCTCTGTGAGGCAATCTGTAGGGAAAAGTGCATCTTTTTTCTGTTGGAGCAAGAAGTCGGAAGATCCAGGAAGGTCAACAAAGTCCCCATGCACTGCAACCATAAGCACAAAGGTGAAAAGAGCAAAGATTAGGAAGGAGTGGAGAAAGACAGTCACATTCGCAAATGTGAGTGCTGTATTTTTTTTTATTGTCAGATCTATTGCCTGCAAACTGCCTGCAATAAAGGAAGATACCAGCTCACCTTGGGATGTGCAGATACTTCTAAATTTATGAGAAAGGACATCTGTGGAGCATGAAAAAATGCATCTAAAACAGGTAACAAGATTTGCTTCTGGAAGTGTTGGGATTAGAAACTGAAATTTTCTCTGGTTTGGGGTGGGAGTGGGAGGGTATATGTGCTTTGGTTGGATCCTTGAAATTCCCCCCATCTCAGCTCAATTCCACCTCCACTATTTGCTAACCACGCATCCAGGCTTAGGGGAGTAGTTTCGGCTGATGCCTGTATTGTCCCGAGGAAAGACATTGTATCCTAATCACCTGATTTGTCTTCTAGTCACCAAGATGTTTTCCAGGGTGTTGCCATGTCACCAATGGGGACAGATGGTGGATTCATAACCTTGCTACTACTAACAGATTTAAGTTATGGTGTAATTTTATTTTTATCATAATTCTAGTAGTTGTATTCTTTTCCAGAGGCTATGATGTTTGAATAGTATTTGGGAAATATGCATATTCTTAGTTGTATTTCAAAATAACACTTCAGAACTTCTCAGAGCAGATGTGAATTTTGGAAAAGAGAGGTAATTGTAATTTTATTGTTTAACAAAATTTCAAAACCAATTTAAGGTTTAAGACTAGACTTCAGAGTTAGAGCTCATGCATTTGAATCTTGGATCAATCATATAACTTGTGTGTGTCTGTGGGTAAGATGCTTGGCTTCTCTGTGCCCTTAGTGGTCACATAGTAGTGTTAACATAAATTAAGGTCAGAGTGAGAACTATTAAAGAGTACATAGAACATTGTAAGACTTCTATAAATGTCTGTTATTATTATTAATGACCAGGTTATTACTTGTTACTTAACAAAGTATCTTTATGTTCTGATTTCTGGAATGCTGATATTAAACAGGTAAAGAAAACTTCATTTCCAACCTGTTTGGACCAATGATCCATGATTAACCCACACGTTCCTCACTGACTACTGAAAGTTATTGATTAAAATTTCCTGTTTTCAATGAACATCCAGACTATTAGACTTTCCATTCTCTTATTTCAGGAGATATGAAATTAAATCTTTATTTGAAAGATTGGAAGAGTTATGTGCCCTCTAAGATTCTCTAAACCTCACCTTTATCTGGGAACCTGGACTGTGACCAACACTGATGGTAACATTGAGTTCCTGCCTTGAAACATCTTCTTTCACTTATACTATCTATATTGCCCCCTTTCTCTACCTACTCAAGATCTTCTGTGGTATCTCTAAAGCATAAATGACCAGGAGGAATAGAGGAGTTAACTTTGACAAATGTGAAGGGAGACTTGCCAGTTAATTGTTCTATCTTCCTCCTCCAAGATGGACAGTTCCAAATGGAAACTATTGCTGTGTTGCTCAGAAGGAGGTCCCACAGAATCCAGCATTCAGTTGCTGAGACAGCATGGAAACTCAGTTGCTCATTCCCCTCAGCCTGCTTTCTGGGGCACAATCCTTAATAAAGCATTTGGGGTGGGGGCGGGACAAGATGGCGGAATGGTAAACAGCAGGGTAAGCAGCCTCCCTGAAAGATACCATTCAGATGCTGGAATATAGCAACATGGGGAAGACAAGAAGGAGCAAGGCGGGTCCTCTGGACCCAGGGAGAATCTAAAGCAAGAATTGAAGCTCACAGAAAGAGTGGAAAGAGCTACTTAGACAAGTAGGGTGGTGGCTGGCGGCACCTCTGCCCGGAGCCAGACCCACTCTGTGAAAGGAGTTGCTGGAACCTGGGGATGCATGGTCGGAGTGCTGTGGCCACAGCCACAGCAAAGACCCTGGAGGCCTCTGCCCAGAGAGGCAGTGTTGGAGGAGAGTGATGGTGGACAGGGGGAGCAGACCTGGAGGACTGGACTGGCTGACAGTGAGCAGATCCTGAACCCCTGCAAGGGAGAGTGAGGGACTGGCAGCCATTTTGGGGCTGGAGCTGCTCCTGGTTGGGCACAGTCCCATAGAGGTTGCTCTGACTGAGCCCCGGAGGGTCCTGGCAGGTGACCAGCTCAGTCTGGAGATCACGGCTCCACATGTGCCCTAGGGGCGATAGTGGAAGCTTTGCGGATAACTGGCCCAGGTTCCCAGGCTGCGGCCCCACCCCTGTGCACTGTCCCAGACCTCGGGGAGCTGAGGTGGAGTGGGGAAAGGCAGCAGACAGTGCTGTAACAGCACACCCAGTGGTAAACATCAGATATCCACAATCAGCACTGGCTAGAAGAACCAGTCTAACTTTAAGAAATTACAGACAACGCGAGTAATACCAAAATCCCCAGTACACACTTGTCCAGAACAATGCAGGGATATGTCAAGGCAAAGAAGCAAAAGGCAGTCTCTGGCCTCCACTCCAAGCAGAACAAACCCAGGAGAAGCAAACACAGAAGAGGTTGGGAGTCCCACAACTAAAGTCTCTGAGGTGATGACAACTGAAGTAAAGAAACAACTTCATGAGGCTATAAAAGAAATTAGAACAGAAATACTAATTCAACTAAAAGAAGAAATGAAAAACATAATAAAATAATTGCTAGGCATCTCTAAAGGAGACATAGACGAAAAAGTGGAGCATAGGAAAATGAGGGAAACCTGGAATCACCAATACAAAAAAGATTTAGAATACATGAAACAGATTCAAAGAGATTATCAGGAAATAAAAACTCCAATGAAAGTTTGCAAAACCACCTGAAGGAAACTAAAGATAGACTTTCAAACCTTGAAGACAGGTTTGCAGCTTGTGATTGTGAAAGGAAAGATCTCTTAGAAATAACAAGAAACCTGGAAGTAACAATACAATGGCTGCAAGACAACCCAAAGAAACATAACTTAAGAATAAAAGGTGTGAGTGAAAAAGCAGGGGTCAGTACAAAACAAATTAAAAGCCTATGTAAAGAAATAATTTCAGAAAACTTCCCAAGCATGGGAACAGGAAGTGACTTTCAGATAAGTGAAGCATATAGAACTCCAGCTAAATATAACCAAAATATATCTACACCCAGACATATAATAATCAAGATCCCAGAAACTCAACAGAAAAACAGAATATTAAAAGCTTTAGAGAAAAAAAAACAGATCACCTACAAAGGAAAACCCATCAGAATCACGACAGACTTCTCAACACAAACCATCAGGTCAAGAAGAGCTTGGAGTGAAGTATTTCAAGCCCTGAAAGGAAGCAACTTCCAACCCAGATTGATGTATCCTGCAAAACTATCTTTCAAAATCAATGGAGAAACAAGATACTTCCAGGACAAAGAACAACTAAAGGAGTTTATGACAACCAAGCCAACCCTACGAAGAATACTGAAGGACATTTTAGAGAGATACAAAATGTTCACAGCTCCAGAAACAGTGGCAGAGGGATATCACTGAATGGGGCAGACAATCGAATAATCCATCATTGGGATTTGAGCCCAGTATTGTTTTCAATGAGCTGTTTAGTTTGATCTTATTCTATCTTGACCTGCCTAATTTCATTATACATGATGACATAGACAGCTATTTCAAAGATAACAAAATATATTAGGGTAGCCTTTATTGATATTTGATCACCTTATTTTGAAACCCTGTGTTGCTTTCATTGTTCTGTTTTGAGTGATTTTAACCTATTTTGGTTCATTTGATTATATTATAACAGATGATATAGGCAACTGCTTAGAAGATAATATGAAGTATTACAGAAATCAACATTGTATTACTATGTATTGCTTCCATTGTTTTATTTTTTATTGGTTTTATTCTGTACTATTTTGTTTGATTATATTAGGCTCGATGGTGGAAAGTTATTTTGAAGATAGTAAGAGGTATTACAAGGGGAAAGGAGGAAAGAAAGAAGGGAAAAGGAAAAAGATATAGATTTATATGTGGGTATACATAAGATGGTTAAAATGACTATACTACTAAATGCATTACTATGGAGAGAGAACAATTGGTACGCATATGATTAAATCAATTTTACATGTCTATATCTGTCAATCTGAGCAACCCCTTTGAAGGTAACCATATACAATGTTACAACCATTGTCAAATTCCAATCATCTCATTTTGTAATCCTGTAATGTTACAGTATCGGATTTGTTGTTGCTGTTTTTTGGTCCCTTTTGCTTTTTGTTTCTCTTTTCTGTGACCATTGTCTTATTTTTTATTGGTGTTATTCTGAGCTATTTTGTTTGATTATATTAGGCCTGATGATATGGGCAGTTATTTTAAAGACAACAAGAGATATTCTAAGGGGAAAGGAGGAAAGAAGGAAGGGAAAAAGAAAAAGACATAAATTTATAAGCAGGTATACATAAGATAGTTAAAATGACTATATTACTAAATGCATTAGCTATTAAAAAAGAACAGTTAATACTCGTATGATTAGATCAATTTTACATGTCTATATCTGTTAATCCGAACAACCCCTTTGAAGGTAACGATATGCAATATTACAACTACTGTCAAATTCCAACCATCTCATTTTGTAAACCTATAATGTTATCATATGAGATTTGTTGTTGTTGTTCATTTGTCTCTTTTGCTTTTTGTTTCTCTTTTCTGTGTCCATTTTCTCTTAAATAAAAAAAATAAAGCATTCAGGATTTGGCTGCAGATGTTACTTTCAAGAGCATCTAGGTTGCAATCAAATCCATTGTTTTCAATTTTAAGTAAGATTGTCTTCTTTTCTAATTATGTGTATTTATCTTGTTTATTTGCATTTTAGAAACTCCTGCTTTGTAGGATGCAGTGCTTCCATACAGTGGCTTGACTCTTGATACCAGTGAATTCTTTAGTGAAAGTTTAATTATTCAGAGATTGCTTTAAAAATGTTTTCTTCTCCTGCAGAATCTGAAGAAATCTTAGCTGTGAAGCTATATCTGAGAATGGTTATCACTAGTGTTAGCCAAGAACCATCAGCCCAACCACCCCTAAATTGCCTATAACTAAACCTTCAAAGATACTCATCACTGAGATGCTACCAAGCTACTCTATAAGCTATTCAACAATTTCAGACACACTTCTGTAAGTATTGGGGGATGCTACTTTCTTTATTTATCTCAAATGGGGTGATTTACCTTTCTTGGATCACTTTACCCCGTTCAAACTAATTCCAGGACCTGTTCCAACTACTGTCATATAATACCTTTAGTATTACACTCTGTTATTTATATGTACTGAAAGTGACATGGAGCAAGATATGATATGAATTGTATCCAGGTGTACAGGGGCTCCCTAAGTAAGCCTTAGCTCAATTTTATTCACAAGGAATCTATTTATTACTGAGTTATATTTATGACTGTATGGCTGTATAGAAAAATAATACCTGTTAAAAGACTCAGCATGTTTTAATAGCTCTTTACTTTCTCTTGTTTCTCTCCTGCAGATTTAAGAACCCCTTTTCCCAATATTTCCTCTCACTGAGTGACTGACTGTTGAAGAGGAGACAACCCCCATTTCTATTCTTTCTGAGTTCATTCTGCCTTATCTTTCATGATGGGAAAAATATGGTGTGGGTTAGTAGTTTGAAGTACTAACTTGAGACCCCTGTCCCCCATCCTGCACCCAAGGCAGAAGTGACATGTTCTTTACTTAACACTTGGGATGTAGAAATGTAAGGAGAAAAGACAAACCCAAACAAACAAAAATCTAAATTTTTTCTTTTGTGCACTTAAACAGACTTTTCAAACACAACAGTTTTTGAAGAAAATTAAGGACCTCAGAATATCTTCAACTCCCAAAACCTGGCTTTTGAGTGAAGAAAGCTAAGACCCTCAAGGACATAGGGATTGAAAACTTTTGCCATATATGTTCAGTTGAAAGATGACACAGAGCTCATTTTCTCCCACATGGGAAGATGTAAATTCTCTCAGAAGACAGAGGAGAGTCCAAGAGAGAAGGAATCAAATTAGAGATAGGTGTAGGTCTTTGGGAAGTTTTTCTGTATCCCACTCACAAGAAATTAAATTTCGTGTTATAGTTTAAGGCTAGAATGTCACCTGAAAGCCTCATGTGCTCAGAAGCACAGCTTTTAGAAGGTGGTTGAATTATGGAGGTGTTATGCTCATCAGGGGATTCATCAGGAGCTGTGTATGCTGTGTGGTGATCTGAAGTATATTTCTACCTCTCTGGCTCCTGCCTTTGTTATCTCTGCTTCCTGATTTCTAGGACATGAGCAGCTGTCCTCCCCCAGACTCTTTCATTGTGCCCTTCCTGCCTTGGAGCCAGGCAACTATGGATCAAAACCTCTAAAACTGTGAGCCACAATAAACTTTTTCTCCTTTCGGTTGTGTGTCCTGGTTATTTTGCTTCAGCTACAACAAAGTGACTAAGGCAGATTTTAGTGCCAGAGAAGTGGGATCATTGCTCTGACTGTGCTTGATGATGTGGTTCAGAAGCCCTTGGAAATGGTTCATAGGGGGATTTAGGAAAGGTTTAGAGATGTTAGCTAAGAAGCCTTAGAGTGTAGAATGTTGTAACATGAGATTGATGAGAGATTTTGGTGAGAGCTCAAAAGACCAGAATGCTAAAAGAAATGCAGACCACACTCAGTAGGTTTCAGGTGGAAACAAGAACTTAGGGATCAGTTTGACTCTAGGTCATATACATTATGTTCTGGGAACAAAATTAATCTATATTTTGGCCGTGTCCTGAATTTAGCCAAAATATCTGCATTTTGACCATGGCAGACTAATTAATCTGTCAGAGGAAATTTAAAGGCAGATCAATGCTCAGGTTGTGGCATGGCTACTTCTGATCACTTTCAGCCAGGTTTGCAGTAATAACCATGGTAACTAGGAGAGCCAAAAGTGGTAAACAGTGTGCAGTTACAACAGGAAGGAAGCACCTGCAAAAGTGGAATCATGGAGATGGTAGTTGTTGAAAGACTAGATTTCAAAAGAAGCCACACACTTTGTATCAGAACAATAAGAAACATGTCTTGATGGCATCTCAGGAATCAACAAAAGCCCATGCTTCACAGGATGAAGAGTATAAAATAATAAAGTTATCATTTGAGAAGTTTGCCTCTAGGCTTCTTTCTGGTGAAAGGTTATGAAGGAATTGGTTCCCTTGGATTTATTTCACAATGCTCAGCTATCCAGGCACTTAGAGGCCTCTGCAGCCATGATCTGGGAGGTGGGGCACTGGCTACTGCTAAAACTGGTGACAGATCTTGGTGTTGTCCATGTGATGATGATTTTATGGACAAGAATAATTCAAGAATTATAAAGTCACTGAGGTTTCCATCCATATTTCAGAAAAAGGCCTGGGAGGCAAGGCAGTGTTCTCCTGAGAGGGTAGTGCATGACATAGTAAAAGTAAATTCAAATGTGCAGTAAGAGACCTCAGAAATTGGAGGTGCCAGGAATATAGAACATCTGAGGAAAGTCACAGGTGGTGATCAAAACTACCCCATGAAGAGAGAGAATCCATGATGTTTGCAACTAGCATTGCCCTGAAGTGGGGCTAACCAAGCTGTTTGGAGTTCATAACTCATTACAGCTTGCCCTGGGGGCTAGACTTAGAGTTATAGGACTTACTGCTTGTCTTTGAGTCCTGGTCTTGCTTTAAATTGATTTCTTTCTGTCCCAGATTCTTCTTGTTTTTGAAATGGGAATGTTTACTCTGTATATTGTATGCTCAGAGCATTTAACTTTCTTTTTGACTTTAATAAGGGCTCATAGCTAAGAGTTTGCCTTAAGTCTTATAAACGACTTTGGACTTGGACTTTTCACCCATGCTGGGCTGTTAAAATTTCAGTGACTCTTAGAGGTGGACTAAATGTATTTTACATAAAGAGATGGGCATAAGTGTTTTAGGGATGAGGGGCAGAATGTTATAGTTTAGATCTAGAATGTCCCCCAAAGACCTCGTGTATTCAGAGGCAGGGCTTTTAGAAGACAGTTTGATCATGGGAGCACTATGCTGCTCAGTAGATTTGTCCACTGATGAGTTCAGAAGCTAAGTGTGCTGTTAGGATGTGGCACCTGACTATAGGTGGGTCACTGGGGATACGACCTTCCTTGGTTCCTCCTTTTGCTTTGCTTGCTTCATGACTGCAACAATGTGAGGCAAAAACAAACCTTTCCTCCTTCAAATTATGGGAAATTTCATTGTGTCTCAGTGATGGGAAAGTTATGATGACAGTCGTACTCCCCTGAGTAGTTTCCTTGAAGCATGATACTGTTTCATCATGGAAATAGTAGTAGCATGTCTCCTCCAAGCCAAAACCATCTGCAGCAGGCCTACAAACTTCTTCCATATCCATAGATAGATAGTAATAATATCCATAGATAGACAGTAATTGTAGATAGTAATTGACAGGGGCATAAGGGCACTGAAATAGCCTAAAGAAGGTTAGAATATCTTTAGAGGGCCTATGAAATGGACAATGATGATCACACCTATCATGTATGCCAGAGGAACTGTGCATATTATTTACTTGATGAATGGCTTGAGAAATCTTATTCTATGCCTGCTCATTGGGACTATTAAACAGAAGCACCCTTTAAAGACTCTTGATGAACTGAAGACCTACTGTGTGACCAAGCTTCCTCTGGGCCCAGAGTCACTGTTAATGGATACTGACTTCAGCAGACCTACCTGAGAAGTTGATGGCTGAGTCTTCCTGGAAGTCCCCTCAATCATCAAACTTGTCACTGCACATCTATCATTTCTAAACCATTATAAGACAAGAAGTCACTAACCTCTAAGAATTTAAATTTGTGTTTACCTGCTCTCCATTCCCTTGCTAGAAGCCCTTGTGTCACCTTCATAATGCCTTTCTTCAATTTATGCTTCAGTAAAGGGATTGCATCCTAATTACAGCAAGATAGAAATACATTATATGAACATATGGACCTTAATGGACTTTAAGTTACTTGGAGAAAGTTGCTGAACAAGGACAACTTGCTTTTTAAAAACTGACCATTCCACACAGTGGAAGACACTTTAATGCTGCCATATCTTTTCCTTTTTTCTACACGATGTCATGTGGTATCTTTGCCAGACTTCCAGGGAACAGGAGGGCTCATCAATTTTAGCTGAAAGCGATTAAAATGTTACTTCGTTAGCAATAATTAAGGTGTGCAGCCAGGGCTCCCTATAGATCACCCTGGGAGCTGGGATCATATTTTTCTCCTATAGCACCTTGGGTATCTTAAATTATCAAGTGCTCACAGGAGTGGAGGGGCAAGACGGAGGCTATCAAGGAAGGAGCAAGGGGGAGAGATGCTTGCCTTATACATAAAAATAGGAATAACTAATGAATGAGCCAATGAGCCAATCCCCGCATAAGTGTATTAACTTTATTCTCATATTTAATCTGTTAAAATGTTTAAAACAAATATTAAGGTGGCTTAACTTTTGTTTTTCAGATAGATTTCAAGTCATCAAAGACACTTCAATTTCTCTTCAACCATGGCTATGAAATATCCAGCAGGCTATGAATTCTATAAGGCAGTCCTAGGAATTATCATGTCATCTATGTCATATCTCCTCTTATTCTTATCTTCCTTCTTTATCTCCTCTTCCTCCTCTACATGTATCATCAGCTGCACAAGCAAACTGGTTTGCCTTTTGTATTTTGTGTGTTTGTTCACCCTAGGCAGCCCTGACACTCCAGGAAAGTCACAGTCACTTGGAAATTAGTCAAAGGAAGTTTCCTATAGAAAAGTTACCTTGTACAGAATTGTAAGAACATGAGATATCAGAAGAAAGGCTCATAAAGTTTGGAATTTAAGTTTGTGGTGAAATATTAGAAATGAAAGAGACTGATAAAGAGAACTGGCTCTTGATGCTGCATGGAATAAAATATTTTCCTGTTCTTCTTAAGTACATAAGGATTATGGGTATATATTTCACTGTGCGTTGGAAATGTTTTTTTATCATTAAAAAGATCAAAAAACCTGTTCTTATGAATTTATAAGCTGGATGCAGTAGAAATAATTTCTGAACTTGAAGATTGGACACTTGGATCTTACTAACTAGGTGACCTTAATCTCAACATTCTCAACATCTAGGAAATTCTTCTCCTTCATATATCTGTTGAGTGAAGAAATCTCCTACCTTAAAGTGAATTAGGAGTGTTGAATTAAGTGCATTGATGCATTTGAAGAAGCGTTATAGTCTGTAAAGTGCTATACTAATATTTTGTCAAGTTCTGTGGTTGATTGAATTTCTTGTCTCAGCTCTTCATATTTTCATGAATCCATGACTGGTTGCAAGACTTACTTTAGCAAGGAATATGGGCAGATGCTCAGTGCCCATTTGCTCATCTAAGTCCTAAGAGGTACTACATGCTTCTGCTCTCCCTCTTGCATCTCTGCCATTGTGCTGAGAAAATTTCTGACTAGATGGTGGATCCAAGCAGGATGAAAGATCTAACCTGCAGCATGGAACAGTAACTCCCAAACTTTTATATGAAAATCAACTGGAAACCTCATTAAAACATAGAAATTCTAGGGCAGGGATTTAGCTCAGTTTCACAAGTGCCTGTCTGACAAATGAAGGTCATGAGTTTGATCACCAGTGCCAAAAAGACCAACAATAACGGAAAAAAAACCCCAAACAAACAAACAAAAAAAGAAAGCAAAAACACAAAAAAACCCAAACCCAAAAGCAAACAAACAGCAATAACAACAACAAAAACAAACAAACAGAAAAACATAGAAATCCTAATTGCCTAACTCTGAAGTAAGGTTTGGTAGTTTGTATTTTTGTAAGTTCTAAGGAAGGGAATCTGGGGTTGGGGGAGGATTAAATGAGAGGGGAGAAGAAACAAGAAGGATCAAGATGTAATATGTATATGTACCAGTTCCCTTTGATGACTGCATTGCATATTTTTTAAAAACACATTCTTGGACCTGCCTTCTTTCCCTCTCTTTCTGTCTCCTTCCCTCCCTCCCTCCCTCCTTCTTTCCTTCTTTCCTCCTTTCTCTTTCCTTCCTTCTCTTTTTTCCTCTCTTTTGTCTTCCTTTCCTTCTTTCTCCTCTCACTTCCTTCATTTCTCCCTTTTTCATGTATAGGTCATACCTGTATCATCTCTGTATTACTGTATCAGGGAATACTATCATCTAAAATAGACTAATATGAACAGTTTTATCCCACTGATGACTGATGGGTCTAAATTTAACATTCCAAGTGATCTTTGCAAGAGTTTCAAGAATTGTCAGGAGTGAGAGTAGAGTAATAGAGAAGGAGGAGGAAGGAGCGCTAGAACACTCTGACTTGGAGCTGTCCAGTGCAGCACATCCTGTCCCAGCCAACTCCCAGATACCCTGAAGATGTGTGAGCAAAATAATAGCTTATTGATAGGTGTGGTGTATGCCTGTAACCCCTGCACTTTCGGAGACAGAGGCATGAGGATGGCAATCTCAAGGTCAGTTTGTGCAATTTACAGATTAGAGAGAACTTCTTTCAAAATAAAAAATAAAAAGGTTGGAGAATGGAGCTCAGTATGAAAGCCCTGGGTTCAGTCTCTAGTATCCCATTCAAAAATAGTGCTTACTGTTACACACCACTGAGCATTTGTGGTTGTGGTGTAGAAATAGTTGGCTACCATAAGGGATTGCTAAGGAAATTATAAACTAAAAAAAAAATATGAATCGTCTTTCCAGTGACCAAGTTTCTTAGGCTGTGAGGAGACTGCAGAACAGTTATAAAAGTCTTTGCAATACAAAGTGACAGTGACTTTCCCAGAGGAGAGCTTCTGATCCCCATCCTATCACATTTCCTCTGTTCCATTCTTCTTGCTCTTTCTGCTTTCCCTTGGAATGTTCTAAGATATGCGTTAAATATTCTCCAGAAGTAGCTTGGAAGGTGAATTCTAAATTAAGCTGCAGAATGACTGATGGAGTGGCCTTGTTTCCAGAAATCTGTTTGAGAACACACCATGACCTTTAAGGCAAAAAGGATGGGAAAGGGGGAGGGATGAAGGGAGGAAGAAGGAAGAGACGAGGGACTCATAGAGTTCCCAAGAGGCTGAGCTACTCTGCTCAGTGACTTGTAACTTCCTTCTTATAAATGTCCTTATGTGTCCACTTAAGGGACAGGAGACCCAGTGGGACTGGAGGGGCTCTTCTGCTCTAGGGTCCCTCTGTGTCTGAGGAGCTGGTTATCCTGTGTGAACATGTGGCTAATAATGTCTTCCACTAGTTTTTAAGCTCCCCAGGGACACAGATCTTTCTCATTCAGCAATGGGTCTCAGACATCTGCAGTAGTGCCTGGCACACAATAGACATGTAACAAATGTTTGTTGAATTTAAAATGAACTGAGACTGGGCCTCAGCACCCATGAGTGGCGGTTTACTGGGCAGATGTCCTTCTTGCCTGCTCTCACCAAGCTAATCTGCTACGAATAGGGTCACACACCAGCTTGCAGCTCCCGGCTTGGTCCCTGTTTCCTTGGAACTGCAGGGACACTTAGTGCGAAAGTCACAGCCAAGGCAGAAGAATTGAAATTTTTGAGCGCAGATTGTACAATTTAGTGAGGCCCTGCCTCAAAATAAAAAACAAAAATGGACTGGAGATGTAATTCAGTGCAATGGGCTTGGGTTCAAACCCTAGTTCCACACACAGAGAAGAAGAAAAAGAGGAGGAGGACGAGGTCACATACTCTACTTATACCCAATTACTTTCTTTTTTTCTTGAATCTTTTTAACCAACTTGCTAATTTCCCACTTGGCTTCATTTTCTTTAAAGTCTTTATCTCTCAATTATTACTTACCATAAAAATATTTCCAGCACTTTGAGGGGTTTTTGTCAATTATCTTTATTCAGTACTTTTTAATTTCAAATTTTATTTTATTTTATTTATTTATTTATTGGTACCGGTGATTGAACTCATGACCTCGTGCCTGCCAGGCCACTGAGCTAAATCCCTGGCCCTATTTTTTGAGACAGGGTCTCACTATGCAGTTCAAGCTGGCCTTGAACTCACTTTGTAGCCCAGGTTGATCTCAAACTCACAACGATACTCCTGCCTCAGCCTCCTGAGTGCTGGGATTAAAGGCGTGCACTACCGCGCCCAGCTTCAAATGTTATTTTATTTATCTATTTTTTTTTTTTTGCAGTACCGGAGATCGAACTCACAGCTTCACGCCTGCCAGACAGGCACTTACGCCACTGAGCCAAACTCCCAGCCCTAGTTTTTCGAGGCAGGGTCACACTATGTAGCTCAGGCCAGCCTTGCGCTCGCATTGTAGCCCAAGGGGGCCTCAAACTCCCAACGCTCCTCCTATCTTAGCCTCCCAAGTGCTGGGATTAAAGGCGTGCGCCACCACGCCCGACTCAAATTTTATTTTTAATTGACAAATAATGAGTATTTTATAGACTACCATGTGATGTTCTACATACACATTATAGTTTCCTGCTGTTTATTAAGGCGTTTGATATTCTTGCTTCAGTGGCATTGAGACAGAGATGGCAGAGATATGTTTTGTCTTTGGAAATGGACACACAGAAAAGAGGAGTAACTTGCCTGAATTCAGGTAGCAGGCAGTGGAGCTGACACTTGATCTTGCTGATGTTTTCCTCATTGCTCCACAACGCCTGCAAAGGCCAAGGCTAAGCCTATTTAATTCACTGGGACTATAAAGCAGACGATTCACTGCTATGCTCCATCAGGATGACAAAAACTCTCATACTCCGAGACCACTCAAGAATCTGCAAAGCACCTTCAAACACACAGACCCATTTGATAATGATGGCCTCCCCCCAGGTAAAGCAATGGCTTTCTTGGCAGACACCTTCCAGTTCTGTAAGGGAAAAAGCACTGGGAATGCCACAGTGATAAACAATGCTACGTCAATTCTACAGCTTTTCAAGTCCAGTGAGTACACAGATTGAGTGTTCTGCATCCCAGAAAAAAGGGAGGATGATTCTGTGAGCCTCAGCCTGGATTCTGGAAGTGAGGTCATAGGAAATGGAGCAAGAGAAGGGAGCAGGAGGCAGCAAGAATGGGAAGTCTCCACACCACGGAGGCAAAGGCTGACAGGAGTGTGCGCAGTAAAATATTTTACTACAAAGCAGAATTACTCCAAAGACTGATGGACTTGCTCGCGAGACCCACTCACATTTATGAAGGTCATAAGTTACAGACGCCCGGCTCACTCGCAGGAGCTCAGCCATCACCTTTTATGGGGAAACTTCCTGCGATATATTAAACTCTCCAGAAAACAGACAAGGGGTTTATGGCAAACGATAACTTTAATGCCTAGAAACCATTCGGTGATTTTGGGAGGATTATTAGTAACAAGGGCAAGATGCTGAGTTGTTCGCAGCATAGGCCTTCTCTCTCCTGCCTGTTCATGCCAACCCTCTTTTTCCTCTGCATCCCAGCCTGAAACATGGCCCCCAAAAGCTGCCCCTGGTAAGAGGAGGGTGTGTGGAAGAGGTCTAAAAGGACAAACCATTATGGGATGAAAAGTAGCCATGGCTTTGAAGAGAAGAGAGGCCTAGTGAGAATCTTTAGGCAGTAGCCAAGACTATCATTGGGGACCCTTAAAGGACAGTGATCACTGAGACACTCACTTTCTGTGAAACTCTTATAAGTAATAAAAAGCTGTTCTTGTGTGAATCCTCCCTGTTATTTGGAGAAAGTTATAAAAAAGACAAAGCTGGAGTCATCTTGAAAAATGCCTTGCTCCACATGATTTAGAGAAATTCCAGTGTCTGGCCCATCAAGATCTGATCCTGGTTGAGTTGGTTTATTCCAATCCCTTCTCAGAAGTGCCTCAGAGCCCAAAATCTCAGAGCTGCCAGTAAATGGCCACAGCTGTTGGCTGGAAGACCCACTGGCTACAGTTGGCGACTGCCATTGGCTGGAAAGCCTGCTGGCTATAGTTGGCCACTGCTATTTAGCTGGAAGACCCGGGCAGTGAGGAGTCTGTGGTGCCTGATCCAGCAGACTACACTGAAAAGTTCTGCACCTTTAAAGCACTAAAGTAATAGAAAAATATTGGTTACTATTAACACCATAATTGTTAGAAACTCTTCTCTTTGATTGTTAATATTGCTCTAGGAATGTGTTTTTTATTTGGAATTTTTGAGGAAATTTATATGACTAAATTCCCAGTCAATTAATATTTTTTATCTTGCTGATAAGGATATCATTTAAAAATTGCTATATGTCTTGTCAAAATGGTTATATGGCATATTCCTGATCTATTAGTCTAATATCATGGCAAAATAAGGACATGCAGTCAAAATGTATGAATTGCTCATAGCATGTCAATCTGAGACTGCTTCTTTCTTTCACAAATGCTCATTCTTTGTTAATTCTCAATTGGAGAATTTTCCTAAGCAATGCACACTTACTTTGTAACAGTAGAGTCCAGATTCTGTCCTTTTGGTCTTTCCACAGACACTGGATATATAGATGTCATAAAATTGAATTGGATTTTTTGTCTCTTTCATGAACAACATGTTTCTAAAAGATCTTGGCCAACCTGAAAATAAGGACAAAGTACCTCTGTCTTCACTTAGTTAGATGCTGGGTCTCCTGTGAAGAGGTGTTTTCCTTCTACATTTATAGCTAACATGCACTGTGATTTCTTTTTGCTGTGAGGATCACTATCTTTGAAGAAAAACATGGAAGTAAATGAAGAGCTGGACCTTGTCCTTCATCTTTGATCATGTGCATGTGAAGTTTGCAAATGCTGAACATCCTGGATGGTGGCCACAGTCACATCTACAGAATGAGAAGCATTCATTTCCCTCTGCAAATCAGTAGGAGACTATTGCCTTCAAAAGAGACTATGTAAGAGAAGGTGGTCCTTAAGTTCCTTATCCCCTTTTCCAGGATATTTTGATTCATGAAACTATGATCCTTTCATTTCATGCAGAATTATACTTGTTCTTATAAAACAAAGGCAGAAATAATCCCAGAATGTTTTTTTTTTCATTCGAATTTTCTTGAATAATCCCTTTCAGGAAATGCATTCTGGTATCTAAGCCTGTATTTCTGATACAGTACTAAGTTTTCAGTTTGTGTCTTCTTACTTTGTCTTCAGTGTATTGGAGGACATTTCACAAAAGTTGAGATTTACTCTCATGTGATGTAAATATGCTTTCTATGAATCAAGAGTAGCTTCTGGTTATCTACTCTGTGCTCAGTATTACACCAGACACTATGCTATAAACTGAATTACATCTCCCACATGTTTGTATGTTGAAGCCCTAATCCCCAGTGGCTATATTTGGAGGTAATAAGGTTGAATGAGGGTCCAAGTGCAGGGTCCTGATATAGCAAGTTTAGTTTCTTTTTAAGAAGATAAATTAGAACATGTCCTCCCCCTCCCGCTCCTTCTCCCTTCACTCTGATACTCTGCTATCTTCATCTGTGTCTTTCTGCAAGCTAGGACAAGAGCCTCACCAGAAATTCATCTTGCCAGACCTTGGAGCCTCTAGAATCCTGAGAAAAATTTTTCATTGTTTATACCACCTAGTCTGTGATCTTTTGTTATGGCAACTTGAGCTGACTAACACATTATAGACAATCATAAATATTAGAACAGATAGTTCCATATTTAAATCTAGGTTAGGCTCTTAATTGTTAGTTGACCTTAGAAAACTGGTTATTTTCTTGAAGTCTAAGTTCTTCATCCCTAAAACAAGTGCTTTAAGTTGTACTATGCCTATGTAACAGGATTATTTCTCAGATTAAAGAAATCATCTGTGAAAACAGTTTTTCCCAATCTTGGCTACACATTACAGTCACCTAGAGCTCTTTTAAAAAGGCTAATGTCTGACTCCCAACCCAAGACACTGTGAATTAGTTGGCACTGTGTGCAAAGCATTTTAAAAGCTTCTCAGGTAATTCTAATGTGCAATAAAGTTTGGAAACTGGAGCATTAAAGTACAAGACACAGACTAGACATTTGTTAAACATTCACTTTCCTCCTTTGCTTTGGCTTCTGTGATAAAGCATTTGACAACTCAGAATATTCTAGTAGGGTGATCTATTTTTGTTGTTGGTGGTGTTGTTACATATGAGATGGATCATTTTGGTAGGAATCAACAGCTTGCATAAGATGAAGTCTTTACTCTCATGGGGCTGATGTCCTCATGAAGCAGCTTCTCATATAAATACTGCTTCCAGAGTCATCCCATGTTTAGACAATCCATTCTCCCTGAGATCTACAGACGTGACTGCCTTCTCAATTCAAGATCCAAATTTTTATCTCTCTCTTTCCTCCTTATCCTTTCCCCCAAGTAAACACACTTCTGACCAAGCCATAGTTTCAGCCTCCAACTCCCTCAGGTGTAGGAGAGCTGCTATCAGGAGGAAGTGGCTGCATCAACCAGCAGGTTTGGCACTGTTGGAGAGGCTGCACCTTTCTTTTGTCCCTTAGGGCAATCATGTTTCAGCTGGACCTTCCTAGGAGTCACTGTTACTTCCAGCACCTTCTTTTTAACATGAGAATACTCACTTGCCTAAATTCTTTCTTTGAGGGCAGCTTATCCTCTAGGACTTGAAAACTACCCAACAATTACTGTTTCCACGCTGAGAAAATGAAAAATGACAAATTCCCTTCACCTTCTAGTTCTGATTGCCATTGGTCTGCAATGCTTGTGAATCAGATTGAGGGAGAAGTTCTGTGACCTGAGTGACTTCCCTTCCCAAATCACTTTCTAGATGGCCCTTTTGTTCTTATCTTAAATTGGATTCAAATTGTGGATGTGACAGTCTAAAACGTCAGCCACAAGGCACCTGGATCAAGCCATCTTACTGGAGTTTGTGTTCCAAGATGGTCCTGGTTTACTGGTTCTCAGAAGGCAGGGAAAGGATATATTGAAGAAATAACTGGAAACTTTTCAAAGATATACATGCATCATCCACTCCTACCATACCTTGGATGAAGGTGTGTACTAGTGTGTTATCTTAGAAAGCAAAAAGCAAACAAACAAACAAACAAACAAACAAACTCTTTTTACCTCTTCAACTTGTGCCTCCTTGACTTCACTATTACCATATCCTTAAGAGTAACTGGTTTCATGGTCAAGTACCTCTGACTGTGTAAACAGTCCTTCTTAGTCTTTGCCTGATCATTAGAGTAATCTGCACAGCAGCTACAAAATGCAGATGCCTGGGTTCTATCTCAGTCTGCTAAGTCAGAATATTTATTTTATTTTATTTTAACAATAATAAGACAAAAGAGAACAAAGCCAATCAAACCAAAGCAGCAAAATTGGTACAGAACTTCAAAGCTGGATACTGGGAAAACAACAGTAGCTACCTTGTTATCTTCACAATAGTTGTCTATTCCATCAGGTATAACAAAATCAAACCAAAAACAAAGCAGAATAAGACCAATCAAAACAGAATATTGAATAAAGCAAAACAATTAATCAGAACAAAGCTAAACAGTGAAAAACAATATTGGATTTTAAAGACAAGGTAGAAGGAAATTCCCCATATTTGCTATATTTCATGCTGTTATCCTCCCAATAGATGCTCAGACCACTGGCCCCAGGCCTGCAAAAATCAACCAAACATACAAGCATTTAGTTGCTTTTTGTACCTTAGTTGCTATCAACTCAGCCTGTCCTCCAAACCAGCTGGTGGGAGGGTGGGTAGGCTCATGGGAGGCACTATCTGACTTTTCTCTTTCTGGGACCCACACAGCTTGTGCAGCTTACCAGAAAGGCTGGCTATTTGGCTTCTTGGTGGTGTCCTCCCAGTCCCAGCATGGCTGATTCTTGTGAGGTGCTGACTTTTCTCTTCTTAGAAACCACATAGCTTGCTAAATTATCTTAAAAAAATAGAACTTCTCAAAAAAGCTGCTAGGTTGACCTCAATCAAAAATGAGCAAAAATTTAGAAGATTAGGACAAAATACATACAAATCAGTTCTTTTTAGCATGCCAATGATCAGCACATGCTAACTGTGACCTGATTCTTCTTCTGCCCATGTGATCATGGCAGACTGTTCTTTCTTTAAATTTTATTTTAAAAAGCAAAATAGAAAAAAGGATAGAGAAGACACAGAATTCTTTTTTTTTAAAAAGTAGGAAATCAACATTAGTTAATATACTGCATGTTTGTGCTTTCATTGTTTGATTTTTTGATCATTTTTCTCAGGCCTAAATCTTATAACCTGAACACCTACTTCTAAAATAGCAATAAGTCAGAATCTTTTAAAGCTATAGTAGGAGTCTATAATTAGAAAGACAGGCTTTCAGATGATTGTGGAATACCCAGGGTTAAGAATCACTGACATAGTGATTAAGAGTCTGGTTTTTGAGCCCAAAAAGGAAATACACCTAACCTAGCACTTCATTTCTCAGAGGTGTTCATAAGGCATCATTAAAATCTGCTACTGTTAAACACTTACTGAATGTAAGGAATGTACTAGTTGTGTGTATGCTACTCAATTATTTCCTCAATTTTCTTGATACTCAACTAAGACAAAAAGTTCAGAGAGATTAACCCTGTCTGCAGCATTCCAGATTGAGAATGGGGTCTGATTCCAAAGCTCATACCTGTTTCATACTACATTCACTCCACCCCATGGTTGTTGAACACATGGATTGTCAATGGTGTCTCCCCTCCTAAAAACCAGAATCCATTTTATACCCCTGGTCACAAATGAGTATTCACTGCTGCACTCAGATGCCTGAAATTAATGTCCTTTTAATCTTGTAAAGGGAGACAAAACAGACCTGATTCTAGGTAAATGCCAGCATGAGAGTGTTTAGGTGGCCAAAACAGATAACTTTCAAATAGTAGGTTTTATCATCCACTATATTGTTGGCCCACATGGAACGTTAGACCAGGCAGAGCAGGAAATGTCAGGAGGGGGCTCGGGACACAAGAAAGTGCAAGACTGTGAAGGACAAGCCACTCTGAAGGATTCTAACACATACCTCACTGGTATTTTCCTTCCCTAGACACTGTCTCATAATGTACATTCTTAAAGTTCAGGAGTAGCATTTTACAGTTAACCACAGGCCCCACACACTAGTCAATAGGTGAAAACTGACACTTGGTTTTGAGATCTCTAGAGCAGGCACAGGTGATGCCTGTACAGACACCAGTGTATTCCTTATGTACAACAGGAGCTCAACAAAGGCAAGTTTCAGTGATGACTTATGAGCACCTCTGAGATGTGAGGTGCTACATTAGGTGCGACCTCTATAAAAATGTATCCCAGAATCCAGACACGTAATCACCATGTCAGTGATTCCACAATAGCCTGAAAGCTATTTTTCTAATTACAGACTCCTGATATTACTTAATTCTGACTTAGCAGACTGGGACAGGACTAGAGAATCTGTTTTTTGTTGGCATCTAGACAGGTCAATGAGGGGGAAAAGAAGAGAAGAAGATAAGATCCAAAGTCCTAGAATAGGGTGAAGCTGCTCTAGAAAGGCCATGATGTGGGGCTTGGCCGGGTGTGGGGAGGTCTAGGCTCGTCCGCTGTGGCCAGAGATGGAAGGCCATCAAAGCCAGTGAAGGCTGCAGACTACTCCTGAGAACTTACAATCTCGGCAAATCAATAGTGACCTGTGAATACCCTAATGAATTCATACTTCAGAATTAAAGTTAAGAATGAGACTCTGCATTAGAGTCAGAGAATCTCTTGGTGTTGGGGCACAAGGATCCAGGGAAGGTGTGAAGTTACAGATTTAATGTATTTCTGAGACGAGCAGATTCATGGACACACATACACACATACAAACACACACACACACACACACACACACACACACACACACACACACTGGACACACAATAGATTCCTGCTGTATACACAAATATGACCTCCCTCAGTCCTTCTCTCAGGACATGCCTTTACTTCCTCACTTTAAGAGCCCTAAGGGACCTGGGTATGGGTTGAGCTTCAGATGTCCACTGGAGCTCAAGACTAGAGCCAACTGATGCTTTCCATGCTACCAGCTTGATCCGGGCATCTAGGAGAAGAAGGATGAGAGTCCAAGGGTAAAGGAAACACCTTGAGGAAGGTAATTGTATATTCAGAGAACCAGGGAGGTGGCAAGTCCTTCCAATGAAGGGCATTCCTTTTTTTGGTTCATTCCTGGTTTCATCTTTGATCCAGGAACTGATTCTTACCTCCTCATTTACACTAAAGTGCATCCTCAGTGGGTAAATGGTGCCCAGTGACACGATAAGACCTTCACAGCAAAGGTTTTGCCTCATATTGCTTTACTCATTAAAATACTTTCAGCTCATTTTAATTAAAAAAAAATAGTGGTCATTGTTGCTTGTAGCAGGAACACAGCACAGAGCTTCCTTGATTTTTAGAAAGCTGGCTCATGGACTGCACAAGGTGAGGAGGGAGGGAGAGGGAGGTCCAGGTTTACTCAGCATAGGTGAAGCTGTGTGGTTGCTGAGGGAGCACTGTCATCACTTTTGAAACCAGTTTTCCCAGAGGAAACTGACTCTCTCACTAACCTGCTTTCACTTTTGCGTTTTCCAACTGACTCATTCCTTTGCCTTCTAGGGCACACTTTCATGTCCTTTCTCCTGGCTTCTTAGACTCTTCCTCCTCACCCTATTCTCCCCATCTTGCTTTGGTTCCCACTGTCAATCCCCTGATACTCGCATAGAAGTCATGCCTGAGTTCCTTAGAATACTTTCACCTGTATCATCTCATTTTTCTCTGCAAAGCCATGTTCCTTTTTAAGTAAAAAGAGATACCTGTAGGATTACTTACCCCCAAACTGTGCAATATAATGACTGTGTTTGGTCAGTTTATTTAAGTATTTCATTCTGTTCTTTGATGTTTATTTTTAGATCCTTATTGATGTTTGTTTTAGATTCTGCTCTTCTTACTGACAAAGCCTGGTGCACAATGTGCTCCAAGCAGCAAGCATCAACAATGTGGGGACTCGTGATCATGTTATTCACCAAGGAGGGGTGCTTTGCATCCTAATGCCATATCCTTTGAGGTATGTGACAAAGAATTAGCTGCTTTAGGAAGTGGTGAGACCTCTGGCACTGGAGGCATTCAAACAGCAACAGGGTGGCACTTTTCAGCGTTGCAGAGGGAATGGATGGATAAAAGAGGATGTTAAACTGAAGTGCCCAACACTTCTTGTCAAATTCCCTGTGAAAGGGTTAGCTCAGTGAGGCTGCATTTTGCAGAAAAGATTCTGTGGAATGTGTTTTAGGTGATACCTTTTGTGTGTATAGATTCTGTGGCCACACTCTCCATAGAAGAAAGAAAAGTAGCTTTGGGTAAATTTCTTGGTCTTTCATTCAGGTTTTCCTCCCTGTAACACTATGTAATACCAATCAGATCTTAGGGCAGATTCCCAGTTTATGATTTCTGAGGACATAGTCCTTCCAATAGAGCTGATTCTTTAGCTAGAAACCATGGAGTCAGCAAAGGCAAAGCAGGAGCGTCAACTTTCCCCTCATGCCCTTGGGCTGATTCACTTTCCCTTTTTTCCTTTCTCCTAAAATTTCCAGTGGCATTTTTAAAATCTAATCCTTGGCATCCTCCTGGACTCTTTCCCCAGGCATCATTTGGTCTTGCAGAACACAAGCCATTTTAATGTTAGTTTAAGGAAGCATTTCCCAAAGTGTGATTAGAGGAACACTTGCCTTAATAGGTGCTTCTGGTAAAGAAGTCCTTGTTCTATGCTTTTTGAAAATCGCAATGCATATCAGCGTAGGAAACATTTTGAGAAATCCTGCACAAAGAAACCAGTTTCACTTTGTTAATCCCAAGTTTCTCAAGTTTATGAATCATACACATCTTTTTCTAGAACATTAATTTTTATTTTGAAGGAGAACTAGCCTATGGCAAATGAGCTGATTTCCAAAATATCTATGAAGTGTGCTTGCACAGAGCAAAAGGATAATAATATCATTCATGACCAGGGGAAATGGATTAGGTTTCTGGGTACTGTACTGTTTGAATTGACTATGCTATGGGGCTGGCTGCACCTCCAGCATGTTGGTCTGAATAATGGAGAGTCCACAATATTCTCAGGATCTTTTGGCAGCAGCACATCCCAGACTCAGCACTCTGGAATCAGTCTTTGATGAGTGTTACTGACTTAAGGCCAAATCGCTAAGAGCAACACCCAGAGCAAGACGACCTTCACCTTCAGAGCTGGGCCCAGGTTGCATGTGCAGGTTCCTCCAGCAGCAGGTGTATTTCATCTCCCAGCTCCAGGGCATTTGTCCTACAGCACCTGGAGTGGAATGATAACTCTTGCACTGGATGCTCCTGGTAATTCACTTGGCAGGAGTGAAGGGCTCAGAGGCTCTCTTCACAAATCTCTAAATCAACTGGCCATGCAGATGCGGGCACCACGGCAGCTGTTTCTGAGGCAAAGGCCATTCATCTTCTGCCTTTTATTCTCTTGTTCCTGGGCAACCTGGAGGAATGAAGGTCTCGGGCACCAAGCGTTGTGTGCCTGGGCGATCACTAAGATTCACATGGGACTGTGGGATGTGCTAGAGGCTTTCAGAAAGCTTTCGTGTAAAGGACCAGCGTCTTTAATAAAAAGGGCTTAGAATTGGGAAGGGTCTGTTTTTTTAGAAACTCAGGGAATGTGGAGTCCCTGTTCCGTTCTCACTACTCAGCAGAAGTCAGGTATTTGTTGTGCTAAATCATATGGCAAGAACAGAGAGACATTCAGAGAAAAAGTGGAAGATACTGGCTCTGACCTCCCTTAGACAAAAATCTTGGAATGGAGACAAAGCACTGCCTGTCGACAAATCCTGTTGGATCTCCTTTCCCAAACAGCCAAAAATCTAACCCTTTTATAACTTTCATTCCTACACCCTTCTCTAAATCACTGTGCTTTCTCACCAGTCTTGTAACAACAGATTCCTGGCCAGTCTCTCTATGTCCACCTTTGCTCACCTGTAGCCCACCCTCAACCCAAAATTGTAAGTCAGAAAGTATTACACTTCTGCCCACTTCCAATGGCATCCCTCCTTTGATAGGAAATAACCCTGCATCCCATGTCACCTGTGTGGTTCCTCGTGATTTGCCTCTCCACACCATGCCTTCAGTCTCATTCTCTACCACACTGTTCTTTCCTTCTGCTCCAGTTACATTTTTCCAAAAACATCAGGCGTGGTCTTTCTCAGTACTTTGTATTAGCTGTCCCTTCAACCTGGAAATCTTTTCCTGAAGCTGTCAGTGTGGTTCCACTCCTCTTACCCTTGCTAGGTCTTTGTTTTAAGTGTCTTTCTCTCTCTCACCAATCTTTCATAAGGCCCTCATTCACCCCACCAATGCCTTATCACTATCTGCCACAATTTGTAATTTACTTTTATGTCTATCCTACCCCTCCACTGGTGCACAAGCTTAAAGTTGGGGATTTTTGTCTATTTGATTCAGTGTTCATGGAATGGGGCCCAGCATTAACAAAACAAAACAAAACAAAACAAACAAACAAAAAACATTTAACAAATATTCACCGAATGAAGAAACCAAATAATAGTAACATTTATTAGATATATAATAATATGCCACTTATGAGCCAAGTGCTATACGTATCATTTCACTTCATAAGTTCATAAAGAGCACAGTGCTGTAATCGCACTCTCCATGAAACACAGGAAAACAGAGAGAGAATAAGTAATTACATCTGATTAGCCCTTGTCACAATCATCCTAAGAACTTTTAACTACCCATCTCCTAATTCCAAGTTTCAAAGCACTCTACTTTTTCTTTCCCTTTGAATCATCCAAGTAAACAGGGTTATTAGGACTCACTGGAAAGAGAAATGAATTTCACTGAAGGGGACCTGGAAAAACTTCATCTAGGAGTCGGAATTTGCTGGAAACTCTGGCATATGAGTAGGTTTCTATTGAGTAGAGTGAAAAGATAACGGTATTTAAAGCAAAAGCAGAGGTGTGAGAGGCCAGGAGGAACAACTCAAAAATTTATGCAGCAGGAGTGATGTGAACAGGTGACCTTTTCATCCCCAAAGTCCTGGTGACTGTAAAATCAGTTGCCACTTGGAACCAGCTGCCTCTGAGACAATGGGTCTTCCTAAGTGAAAATGATGGATTTTAATGGAATGGAACATTGGTGCATGCTGCGGAAAAATACTGAGAATAAAGGTGGAAAGGAATTTTGAGGCTGCAGGACTGAGTCGACCTTGCTGGAAGACTTTGCTGGCTTTTGCAAAAAAGACAACAGGCAGGAACCAGGAAAAGAATGCTTCCTGAATTTGGAAACCTCTTCCTTACAGGGGATGCCAGGGCAGTTGGGGTACAAGGAAACCAGTCAGGTATGGACTCATCCATCTGTATGAGGCTTTGTGAAGTGGCTGGTATCTCTTGGAACTGGCATTTCCCTTCCCTGTGGTTCTGCAATGCTGGTTACTTCTGATATCACCATCAGCTTCTCTGGGTGGGTAGAGGTCAGTCATCTTTCATGACTTTTTATCCATAAGCATTCAAAAGCTCAGGGAAAGGCCTGTCCTGGCTCCCTTTCACACTTCCCCTACACTCAAACTCCTCTTTCCTGAGACTAGAACTAAAACTGCTCTTTTTTAGAGGGCCAGGGCTTCTGGTTAGGATCCTCTCAGAGTCTAGGCACCTTGGTTGCCTCTGTTTTAACATTTTTATCACCTGATTTGGGAGTTCTGCACTTCATAGTTTGGGGGAAAATCCTGATTTTTTTCTTTTATAATATTTCTCCCACGTGTTTATTAATGCATATTGGTCATACAGATGAATGGATTTAATTTTTGGCAGATTTGTACATGTATATAACATAATTTAATCATTCCCCCATCACTCCCTTGCTCTGCTCTCTTCCTTTGCTTCATGGTTTTTGTGGGTCTTAATGCATATAAAGTATTCTGATCCTATCCATGCCCACTATTACCAGACAGTTCTTATTTAAAGGGAAGTGTAAATGTGGTGACCATGCACATTTAAATATCTAAGAAAGATAACTGTGGGCTGGTGAGTGGCATTAAGACTTGGAGATACCAGTGATTATCCATATAAATTGATGTTGGACAAGAAAAAAAACAATCAAAATAAACACATGTGATCATTTCTTCCTCACTGTGATGTTCTTAGTATCAAATACAAACCATGATGCCATCAGAGGTCCTCAGCACTTCATAAATTAAACATCGAGGGAACTCAGGTCCTATACAATCTGTAGTTCAGCTGTGATAAAAATTGTCCAGTTTCACAAAGGCCCCACCAACACACACAGTCACACACACACACGCACGTGCACACACACACACACACACAAATAGCCACTTGCTTCTTCTTTTCAGCCTGTACAACATACAAAGGAATTTTGTCTTGAAATACAAGTTCCACTGAAATAACCAACTTCAGGGTTTGAGAAACGGTTTGCCTCCTGGTTCTGTCAGGAGTAAAGTCAGGATACCAGTCCAGGTGAGGGATCCAGAGCCTCAGCTTTCTGGGCTCCAGCTCCAGCACAGCTGGATAAACGAGAGAGGAGCTTGGCAGTCGGAGCTGAAGAAACAGCTGGAGATCAGCCAGACTCATCTGCTGTCCCACAAGGCTTTGGAGGGGAGGAAGATGGAAAGAGAACAAGGAGCTCTGGCATTATGTAGGGTAGGGCCCAGAACTCTCCCCTTTTTCCTCTTCTCTCCATTTCCTCCCTCATCTCAACATCACTGATTTAGATTCAGAGAAAACAGGATTTGATTCTGGATGCAGTGTCCACTTGCATGAACAGGATAATTAACTTCTAAAGTCAAGTTTATTCATCTATAGAACAGGGAAACTCTTTCCTGAGAAGCGGAAAATTGTTACTGTGTTATTATAAACACTTAGCACAGTACCTCATATGCAATAAGAGGTCAGAATTAGGAGCTGCAATTACAGTGTTTTCTGCTTCTTTTTTCATTTTCTTGCTTTTTTACTCCTTTCTTGGTCACTCATCTCACACCTCAACCTTGACTCTCAGTCCCAGGTGGGTAAATGGATACCTGCTTTTATTCATCATTGACTGATTTGTGAGATAATCTGCTTCATAGAGCCATTTTTAGGAACTTCTCCGGATTTGAAATCTAAAACTATCTGTTACTCATGTGTGGCTTCAGCATTGAACCTGACCAGTAAAAAATTTTCTTTTCTTTTTTAAAGATCGATGCTTACAGAGCTCACAAGCCCTCCTGGGCAACAAATGGCTTTTTAGAAAGAATCCTGTGACAACTTAAGTGTAAATGAACCAGAAACATAAAGCTAAATTCCCCCTGAAACACTCCTGGTCGTGGAAATTAAGGATAAAGCAATTGCAGAATGTCTCCAGTTCTGCAGACCTGCATGCAGCTGGCTTTCCTAAAGAAAGCCTGCTGAGTTCCAGGGGACTCCTGCAGCCTCTGGGTGACATATTCTCCAGGTGGCTCCGTGGAGGTGAGTGGAAGAGGGGAGGCAACTTTCATTCCAAGTGCTCTTCCCGAAAAGCTCCTCTCTGGGGATTTCATACTAGCAACTTTTACCATTGTTAAATTCACTTAAGATAAAAGCAACACCAGGCAAATGACAAAGGAAGAGCCATTAAGGGCTGAGCATACGCAGTGACTGACAGGCAGGCTCTGCCAAACCACTCAACAGCCGCCCAGATGGTAACCACTAATCTGAGTGCAAATTAGAGAGACTCAATCTGAGTTTCAGCCTCTGTTCTGTCCACCCACACCATGCCTGCCCCTAGCCAGAAGCAGCACCTGCGATACTGTCTGGCTGGAGAGGAGACTGGTTGTTGCCTATGTTGCCTACTGCAAGTGAGAGGCTACCTTCTACCTGCTTTCAGGTGGGGAACTGTGAGTGGTGAGTCATAGACTGTGGATCAGGAATTCAATGGGTGTGTGGTCAGGAGAGACAGGGTGACCATTGGACTCAGCAAACCTTAGAGAATGAATGTGTCCCCTCTCCTGTCTCTCTTTTATCCTGTCACGTTCCAGCCTAAGTATAAAATCATTCTGACTGTCTTGGTCTTTTCTTGGGATGGTGCAGAAGGATACCCAATGGAATTTTTGCTGAGATACAGTTGCCACACACTTTGGTCATATACAGGAACCCTGCAGCATTAGACCTTAGGAAATTACTTGCTAAATATTTTTGAATATTCATAAGTTTACTTCTTATTAGAAAAATTTGAAAACTACAAAAATGAATAAAACCAGCAAAAAAAATATATCAAGCACACACGAAGACCATAATTAAATCATAGAGTACAAGGTCTCTGGCCATCATGCTGGGTTTTCTATTCTAGTTCTACCATGTTTTAGCTGTGTAAACTTTGGAGAGCTACTTAACCTCTTGGTGATTTTGCTTATTCATCTGTCAAATAAACACAAGAATAGAACCTACCTCACAAAGCTTCAACGAGCATTAAGTAAGTTGAAAATGTGAAGCCCGACACACAACAAAAACTCAGTACCTGATAGGTATGGTCATGCATCATCCTGTGGTTACAACTACAGTTCCATTTTACCAATGCTTTTCTGTCTGGGGAGATATTGAACCCAGGGAACATGTGACAATGTTTGGAGACATTTTTGCTTGTCACATTTAGGTCAAGGGGGTATTACTTGCACTGATCATTGCTGTTAAATGCTGTTAAAGATCCTACAATGCACAGGAGAGTCTTCAGTGAAAAATAATTCAAAACATCAACAGGTGTCATGGTTCAGAACTCATGCATTAGATTCATGTCTGTCTTAGTCACTTTTCTATCTGTGGGACACAATACCTGACATTCACAATTTAAAGGAAGACAGGTTTATTTTGGCTCACAGTTTTTAGCAGATTCGTTCCATAGTTGGCTGTTTCCAAATCAGCACCAGCAAGGTGGAAGGCAGAGAAAAGCTGCTCACATCATGGTAGCCAGGAAAGGAGGAGCTGGGGGTAGGAGGAGATATACTCCAGGTCACATCCCCAGTCGCCCACCTTTTCCAACCAGACTTCATATCCAAATGGCACATTCAGCTGTGGATTCATCAGATTAATCCACTGATGAATATATCATTCCCACGATCCAATCATCTCCAAAAGCATCTCTGAATACACGAGTCTTTTGGACATTCTGGATCTAAAGTCTAATCGTGTCCATACTGAGAGAGATTCCACCCTCATTTCCTCATCTGGCCTTCAGAGGAGTCAGGGTCTGTCTTGCAGAGGTTCGTGTCTGTGTGTCTCACACATGCTTGCTGAGTAGCATAGCTGTTTTCTGTTTCAGGGTCCTTACACTGGTGCCACTGTTGCCGACTGAGAGAGGCCCCTTCCATGGGCACAGCTGCCCTGCCTTGGTGCCAGCCGAGTGGAGTTTCAGGTAAAATAGATCATACCTCTTCCCCTATCTCAATTTTAAAGGCCCTGACATATCAGAATTGGTACCCAGAGGCTGGTAATCTTTTACCAACACAGTTTGCCTCTCTCCCTAACCTCTCTTGGGTGAGACTCAGAATACTCTCTGGTTGGATCTTGAACTAGAGTCTATGTTTTTGAAATAATTCCTACTTTCTTTATCCTTAATCTCTGTGGGAATCTCTACTCTTAAAATGTCATTTTCTTCCTTGAACCAAAGTAATACAGGTCTCATGCACATCCTGTCAGCTTTATCAGCTTTGACAAATAGATTTTCAGGAGCAGCAAGTCAAAGATATCTGTATCTCAACAATGTTCTTTCTACTATCCACAAATGTAGAGATACGTAATTTTTAAAACAACATTGTGGTTTTATCATTCACCTAGAGGCCCAAGTCTTTCTCCAAACGAAGTATTATTAACACATTGATATTGTCTTCCATTGACTAAATAGAATTCCATTTCATCACTGTATATTTTGGGGTCCACTCCCCTTTTAATAGAAATTGAAGTTTTTTAATAGTAATATTATAAGTGATGCCATACTACACTTTAAAAGCAGTTTTGCATGGTTCTTTGAGGATAAGTTTCTAGAATGTGACTTAAGAATTTTTGATACGTATGAATGACTCTTAATTTGCAATGGTATAGACATATCCCCAAAATGCCTATAATAAGTTGAAAATGTCTAAAGTAAAAATGCTCTATTTAGTACACTAAACTATCGAACATCTCTATTTAGTGGTATAGTACAATGTAGAGTATCAGTCATTTCTTCTTGTGATCCTGTGGCTGATGGGGAGATGTGGCTTGCTGCCAGTGCCATTTGAGAGAGTAATGAACTTTTTATCACTAGCCTGAGAAAAGATCAACATTCAAAATGTGACATACAATTTCTACTGAATATGTATCACTTTTGCATATGGTAAAGGTGGAAAATTATTCCGTTGAACCGTCATATCATATACTGGGGGTTGTCTACATTTTAGAAAGTTGTGATGGTTTATTTCATGTGTTGTGTTGGTTGGGCCACAAGACAACTACACAGCTGACGAAATGTGGATTCCAGGTTGTCTGTGAGGGTGTTCCTGAAATAAATTAGAGTTTGAATTGGTGGGCTGAGAATGTCAGATAGCCCTTTCCAAGTGAGAGAGCATCATCCAATCTGTTGATGGTTTGAAAAGAATAAAAAGGTTGAAGAAGGTTGAATCTGTTTTCTATCTCTCTGCTGGAGCACAGATACAAATTTTCTCCTGATCCTAGGGGATGTTTTGAGACTCAAATTATATGGGAAGGCAGCCTGTCTGGCAATATACTTCAGGAGCAAGAGTTATGGCATAAGCAACCCAGAGTTGGAACCGAGGGTTGGTACTCGTGTTCGTTGAATTTTTTTCTCACTGCTGAGACAAAATACTCAATGCCCCAAATTAAGGAAGGAAAGGTTTATTTAGCTCACAATTTGTGGATGTTTCAGTCCATGCCTGACTGATTCCAAGGCAGAGTAGCACATGGAAGCGGGCAAAAGTTCATAGCTACAGAAAACAGCAAAACAAGAAGAGCAAAAAGGGACAGAAGGTTTTTTCTGTCCCTTATATTGTATTTAGGCTACCCACCCTAGGGTGGGTGTAGCACTCACACCCATAACCCCAGCATTGGACCATGAATCAATCATAAACTCTAGAAGCCTGTCCCCATGACTGCATGAGGTTTTGGAGGGACATCTAGACA
>RJWM01019730.1:0-38459 GCA_004363535.1 Dasyprocta punctata | reverse complement strand
ACACACACACACACAAGTGGCATTGGGGTTTAGGGAAAACCTAACAGTAGAGATGCAGTAAGAAAGATCCCAGTTTTACTGACATAAAAAAATAGAAAGTAAGTTCCAAAATTAAGAATCTGGATGGAGTGGGCAGGGAGGAGGCAGAGAACAGAATAAGGGTAAATACAATGCCCAAATGGAAACAGCACACCTACCTCTTGAGACTTATAAACATTGGAATGATTTAACAATATTCTTTAGAGAGTTGTAAAGCGCTTTGTTCCTGGAAATGTTTCTGCAAAATCTAAGTAAGTTGATGCAGAGAAATGATTTAGTTGACAACTTTAGACGTCCTTCCAACCCTGATTCTATAATATGGAAACTCGAGAATGACTAAGGTGATGCCAAAAAACGTAAAAAAAAAAAAAAAAGACCTATCCTTATGTGAAGCCTACACACAGATTTATGGTCTGCCTCAAACTCTGTTCCAGAGTAACAGGAGTGAACTTCAGATGCATCATTCTCTGCTAGTCATCAACTGCTTAAGTGCTAAGGAGTGACTCAGTACAATTCTGACGGTATTCAATCTCACTTGTAATTGCCCTTTTCACTCTCTTTATTGTCTAGATCCATTTTCTTATGTTTCAGATAAAATAGATGTCTAATCAGCTTTCCAACAGTCTTCTTTAAAATATCACTATTTCTGTAGACTCTACTGACAGTCCCAGCATAGGTTACAATCAGCTACCAATGTTTTTTCAAATTTTACAAAATACTGACTACATTCTAATACAATGTTATTCTGTACCATGAGGCATATTTCCTGAGAAGAAGCAACACACTTCATTTTTTCATTTTGATGTACTATAATGAAATAGATTTGAACATTAAGTGGATAGTCCATAATGTGCTTTATCTATTCTGTCTGCATTTTCAACATTACATTTATCCATGTTCCTTTAACTCTGTCACATATGCAGAAACCATTAATTTTCCTTCAAGAAATTCAAAGTAAGGTTCTAAAAATGATTAAGCCTCACGGTAGCAGAATTTTCTAGAATCTTACCATTTATTACTTTTAATTGATAGGTCTATTTTATCAGGGGTACATTTACTTTTAATTACCACATTCAATTACAAATGTGTTACAGAGTGCTGTAATATTCATACCTGGTTGAAACTTTAACTAACATTATATGCATGGTACTATTTCGCTCTTATTTCAAGTGAGCTGCTTTTTTTTTTTTTTCTTTGAACGTGCTTTGAATAATACTGAACTACCATTCATTATTTCTTTGGCTGACCTCTGCTGTTTTCTATTTCCTTCCCTTTTAACTCCAGTAATTACTCTCTTTCAGTTATTTTCGTATGTCAAACAATTCATCCTGAATATTTGGCATTTTACTCATAATTTTCTCTCTAAATACTGTCCTTGCCAACATTTTATTGGATGCTACTATTTTCACTTTTATTTGAATGCTAATTATTTCAATTTTGGACATTTTTGAAAGGATGAATACATGTAAAACTTGATTCTAAAATTTAAAGATCATTAACCTAGCTAGTCCTTAATTCCCATAAAATATCCTTATAGCAGGAAGAAAGGTGATTCTTGATCTTGTAACAATCTTTAAGGAAAAAAGGCCTGTTTTCTCTGATAGAACTGTTTTCCAGATTTAAGAGTTTTGTGACTAGAAAACAAATTTAGAAAATTGCAAGAAATTATTTTAAGAATGATTATCAATTAATAGGATGCTATTTACAAGTAAAAACCAATAAACAGACCAATTTCACTCATCAAAATAAAATGGAGTGATGTTGTAGATTGAGACATTATAGGAACAGTAAGCTTTGTTTTCTTTTGCTTCAGTAAGCAGCAGCCAACAAAAAAGTCATGAAGGATATCCATAGAGAAACAATCCCACCAAGTTATGAAGTCTCTAAACTACAGGTCAAGAGCTACAGTGAAGCACATGCGACCAGCTGTCTGTACCATTTATTAGCCACTTCTGTCCCGTGCTATCTCTATAGCTTTCTCTAAGAGACTTTCTCAGCTCTTTCCAATTTTACAAATCCAACTTAATCATTAAAATTTCAGTTCCCTGTGACACAGTGCTATGAGTTGAAAATTACCCAGGGGCAATGGCTTTAAGCAGCATTTAAGACTGTGACCATGTACTGTGAAGTTGAACAAAAAGTGAAAGGACCCCGATTTCTCTGAATAATGCATAAATCACTTACATATCAAAAAAATTACAAACTTAGTTACAGATCTAGTTGTCTTTTATTTGTAATATATGAATTGCTTCAGCCTCCATTCTAAATAGTATGGTCACTCCCCTTAAGCAGTAGCACATGTTCTGAATGTGGAGACAAGAAAATAGCACAGTAGGAAAAAATGAATTGGTTAATACCAGGTCACTATAGGTTGATTTTTTGGTAAGTATTAAAATGGAGGAAACTTACTTATTGCACTGACTCAGACAGAGACTAGACTACAGTTTTCAGAAAAAAACTAAATGTTTTAGGATCTCAATTCTTCCTTATGGTTTCATTCTGATTATGTGGTCTTTGCCCGAGGCACTACATTTTGGTTGGCCTAGACTGTTGGGGTCTAGTGCAGAAACAGAACAAAGCAATGGCCTTCTTAATTTTTATTGAACACCTGTGTAATCATATCTCTGATTTCTTCCTTTCTTCCAAACTTGGTTACATAATTTTAAATACTAAAATATATATAATGTTTCTATGTATATGTAGCAGGAAAGCTTCCTATGCGTATTGCTTATATTACTTTCTGTTGGATATTGTCTCAGTTTATCTATATTTTAAAAGATGTCCCTGACAGAATTTAAGAATTTCCACCTAAAACACTTTATGCTTTCTCTTATACTGATCACTTCCTGTGCCAGTCTCTACCAAGGAGCTCAATTTCAGGGTAGTCTTTCATTATGAATATTATTTTTAACATTTTCTATCAATTCATTTCACCCATGATTACTTATCCCATACTTAAAATCCTCAGCAATGTTCTATCAATGAGCAAAGACTCTCTCTACCTCTTGGCAGGTCCAATGACACCGCTACACTCACCTCCACACTAGTCTCTCCAGAGTAAGTATTTGCAGTTTTCTAACATCACCACCAATTTCCAGCTTTTCATTTGTTTATTTCTAACATCTGGGGCAATCTTTCATTAGTTGATTGACTTTATTAATTTCTCCTGGTAGACAAAAGAAAAATAATTTATGGTAATTAAATATGAGAAAAAGTTACTCAGCTCGACTATTTCAATAATGCTTAAAAATGGTTAATGACAAATTTCAGTCAATTTAAGCTCACAAAAGAGATTTAGAAGGTGTATATCATAAAATGGAGAAGTCAAATATATTTTACAACAATAGAATATATCTGGGTACATTTACAAAATTGCATTGCATTATAAATTACAAATGTATTTGTTTATTTCATTTTTCTGTATTTCAAATTTGGAGTGTCAAATGTTATGAATGAAAAAGAATAACATACAATTGTAGGTTGTTTACGATAGAATATTCTGAAACACAAAGAAATTACAGTTAATCAAAGAAACTTATGTTGACTCTTTTTTTAAATTTTTATTTTGAATAGAAAAAAACCCCAAAATTTTAAAACACAATAATTAGGGGTAGCAATGGTATATACATTGTGTATTATCATCTTCAAATCAGTTACTAAGAGTACAACATATCTGCATTTAATCATCTGAACAATACTAGCACAAACCTTTCTGTTTAAAGAGCTTAGAGAAATCAGTAGTATGATTATGTTAACTATCTTTTACATATATAGCTTATTTCAGTTTCTCACACTAGTGAAGCAATAGGATGTTTGCACATGCAAGTCTTATCTGTTTCACTTACGAGTATGGTCTCAAGTTGTATCCATTTACCTATAAAAGTCTCAAGTTTATTCTTCTTTGTGGCTGAGTAGTACTACACTGTATAAAAATACCACATCTTCTTTTGCCTGTTCTTCAGTTCATGGGCATTTATGCTGTTTCCAAGATCTAGCTATTACAAATTGTGCAGCTATAAACATGAGTACACATATATTGCTGTGGTATGATGTTTATTAGTCTTCTGGGAAGATGCACAAAAGGGGAATAGCTGGGTCAAATTAGACCTCCAATCCTAGTTTCCACAGTGGTTGCATTAGTCTACACTTCAGTCAACAGTGGAGAAGGGTTCCTTTTTCCTCACAGGCCGTCCAGCATTTGTTATTGGTTGATTTTTTGATGACAACCATTCTTTCCGGGATGAGTTGAAATCTCAGTGTTGTTTTAATGTGCATCTCTCGAATGACTAGTGATGTTGAACATTTTTTCATATATTTATTTACTATTTGTATTTCTTCATATGAGAAGGGTATATTTATTCAGAAGCCCATTTTTGGATTGGGTCTTTAAACTTGGGAGGACTGATTTTTTGTTCGTTATATGTTCTTGACAGTAATCCTTTGTCAGAGGAACAGCTGACAAACATTTTCTCCCACATTGTGGGTTGTCTTTTCACTCTGTTGGTGGTTTCTCTTGCTGTGAAAAAGCTTTTTAATGAGATGAGATCCTAGTTGCTGATTCTTTGTGATAGTTCCTGTGCAGTCAGGGTTTTGTTCATAAAGTCTTTGCCTACATCAATATTTTCAAGAGTCTTACCTACTCTATCTTCCAATAGATTTGTTTTTTCTGCTCTAATATTTAGATCTTTGATCCATTCCAATTTTAGTTTAGTGCATGATGAAAGATATGGGTTCAACTTTAATCTTGGGCATGTGCAGGGCCAGTTTTTCCAGCACCATTTAATACAGAAGCTATCTTTCTTCCAGTGAATGTGTTTAGCACCTTTGTCAAAAATAAGGTGGCTTAGTGTGTCTGGAGTTGTTTCTGCATCTTCTAATCTGTTCCATTGATCTTCAGGTTTGTTATTTTTACCAGTACCACACTGTTTTTATCACTGTAGCTTTATAGCATAATTTTAAGTCAGAGATCATGATATCTCCTGTCTTGCCATTGTTGCACAAGATTGCCTTTGCTATTCTAGGTCTCTTCTGGTTCCAGATGAATTTTAGAACTGTTTTCTCTAATTCTGTGAAATATGCTATTGGACTTTTGATTGGGATTGCACTGAATCTGTATAACAGTTTTGGAAGTAAGACCATTTTCACTATATAGGTTTTTCCTACCTAAGAGCATAGTATATCTCTCTCCATTTTCTAATATCCTCTTCAATCTCCTTTTTCAGAGTACTGTAGTTTTCAATGTAGAGGTATTTACATCCTGTGTTAGATTGATTCCTAGGTATTTCATTTTTTGGGGTGCTATTATGAAAGCCCTGATTTCTCCCTCAGTGAGTTTGTTATTCATGTACAGGAAGGCTATTGATTTTTGAGTGTTGATTTTGCATTCAGCTACACTCTTGAATTTGCTTATTAAATCTACCAGATTTTTAGTGGAGTTTTTGGGGAATTCTATGCAGAGTATCACATCATCTGCAAATAATGATACTTTAACTTCTTCTTTTTCTCTCTTTATTCTTTTTATTCCTTTCTCTTGTCTAATTGCTCTGGCTAGTTTCTAGGACTATGTTGAATAAGAGTGAAGACAGTGGACATCTTTGTCTTGTTCCTGATTTTAGAGTGAAAGTGTTCAGTTTTTGTCCTTTTAATATGATGGTAGCTGTTGGTTTGTCTTAAATAGCTTTCATCAGATTGACATAAAGACCATCTATTCCAATCTTCTGTAGGGTTTTTGTCATAGAGGTGTGCTGCACTTTGTCAAAAAGTTTTTTTTTTTCGGTATCTATTGAGATGATCGCATGATTTTTGACTTTGGCTATGTTAATATGATGTATTACATTTATTGATTTACATATGTTGAACCATCCCTGCACCCTTGGGATGAATCCCACTTGATCATGGTGTATAATTTTCTTGATGATTTGCTGTATTCTGTTTGCCAGTACCCTACCAAGGATTTTTCCATCTATGATCATTAGGGAAATTGGCCTGTAATTCTTTTTCTTATTTGGGTCCTTCTCTGGTTTTGGTATCAGGGTAATTCTTGCATTCCAGAAATGAACTTGGGAGTTTTGCTTCCCTTTCAATTTCATTAAACAGTTTGAGAAGTAGTTGTGTTAGGTCTTCTCTAAATTTATTGTAGAATTCAGCAGTGAGTCCATCTGGGTCTGGACTTTACTTTGTTGATAGGTTTTCAATTACATCTTCAATTTCATTTATTGATATTGAGTTATTTAGGATTTTTATATCTTCTTGATTCAGCTTTGGTTATTCATATGTGCCTAGGAATCTGTCCATTTCTTCTGTATTTTCCATCTTGTTAGAATACAAGTTTTCAAAGTAGATATAGATGATCTTCTGAATTTCTGCAGGACCTATTGTGATTTCATCTTTTTCATTCATGACTGCATTGATTTGAGTATTTTCTTTCCTTTTTTGATAAGGTTAGATAAGGTTTTGCTGATTTTATTTAATCTTTTAAAGAATCAACTCTTTGATTCATTGATTCTTTGTATTTTTTTAGTCTCCAATGTGTTAATTTCTGCTCTGATCTTTATAGTTTCCTCCCTTGCATGAGCTTTTGGCTTAGCTTGCTCTTCTCTTTCTAGAAGTTTGGGTTCAACATTAAGTTGTACATATGTACTTGCTTTGTTTTTCTTATGTGGGTAGTTACTGCTACAAATTGCCCTCTTATGATTGCTTTCATTGTGTCCCATAAGGCACAGTGTGTTGTACTATCATTAGCATTCAACTATAAAAGCTGTCTAATTTCTTCTTTAATTTCATCTGTGACCCATTGGTTGTTCAGGAGTGTGCTACTTAATTTCCAAGCACTTATAAGTTTCTTGTGGTTACTTTTGCTTAGAGAGGACACATTACAACGCGGTGAGTAATCCACATTTCTTTGTTAATAAAACAAACTCGCTGAGATCCTCCTTGGTCACAGCGCAGATCCTGCGGGTGTCCCCTTGCACACGTGCCTCTCGGCAGCAGACATGAAGGCAACTTTCACCTGCCGCATGGCTCAGTCCAAAGGCAGAGGAAAGGTTCTCACGTTCTTGGAATCGTTCTGGTTGTCAAGCATTTGCGGAGCCTCCAGCCTTGAAGGAGTCTGTCTGGCAAGGGCCCAGTGGATCGAACCTGTGAGAGCTCCCTGCCCTTCGTTGTCATCCCCGATGATGCTGTGAACGCAGGACAGAAGGAAGCGCCTGCAGTGCAGGACGGTAGACCGCACCGCAGCAACTGCCGCTGCTGTCACGGCCTTAGACTGCACATCCTTAGTCTTGCTCCAATACTGTTGGTCAGGTCAAGAGACTCTCCCAAGAAAACTGCTGCATCCATTGACTGTTGTGTCTGTTAATTTGTAATATCTGGGGCTATCCCCGGTGTGAATGGAAAAGTGCTTGTTCAATCAAGTGTCAGAAACAACGATTGAAAAATCTCCAGTAAATTCCAATACAGCACCTCCGTTAAAAGCCTAGGGCAAACACCTTGCGGCTTCACTGTGTGACTCCTGCCCAGCTCTCTGCTGGCCCCAGTACCAGGCCACCGCGGACAGCGTTGCTTGTGTCTCCTGCAGCCTCTTAGCAAGACAGCAGCTGGGCAAGCCTGGTGTACTCTGCAGAGTTAAGAGAGCACAGGGTATCAGGGAGCGTTTGAGCTACACAGCATTTTAGTAATCATTTAAATCTGTTTGTCTCATGCCTATGTTACTATATATATTATGCTTGAAAAATGTGTGGGTCCAATATATGTTTGTGAAAGTATATAGCTTAACCCAAAGAGGCTGCTGTCAGCAGGAAATAGCTTTCAAATGTATTTCAAATTAAATAAAATTTATTCCTTAGCATATATCTAATTTTTTATTTATTCTGCATTACAAACCAACTTTGTATAATTAACATTTTACATATATGAAATATAAAAATGAAAATGGCTGTGTCTGAAAGGGTGTTCATTATGGTATGATCTGCAGTAGCAAAAGGCTAGAAACTGCATAGGTGATGCCCCATTAAAAAAGTGTTAAATAAACCATAGCTCCTCCATGGAATTTTATGCAGTCATTAAAAATGAGAGAAAGATATATGTGAAATAATTTCCAGGAGAAATTTATGGAAAAGTCAAACTTCACCACACTTGAGTAGTTATCATTTGCATGAATAAAAACCTCATCTATGCAATTCATACAGCTTTTGAGTACATATTATGTAAGGGACTAGTCTAGGTTGAGTTACAACAGGGAATGACACAGGCAAATTATTCTCATGCAGCTTAGACTGTAGTTGAAGGAGATAGTGAAAAATACACAGTCACATCAAGTAGTAATAGGCAGTATTTAACGAATAAAGCAAGTTAAGAATGGCACAGGGAGTTCAATTTCTGTTCCTTTTAAGAGTAGACAGGGATAATGTAACCATTTGATCAATGCCTGATGATAGTAACAGATTGGAGGGAAGACAGAAGCAAGATGTGTCCATTTTTGTCATTTCAAATTGTAACAATTAAAATAATTAAACCAAGAGAGTGAGAAACACCCTAAAATTAAACACATATAAATATCATGTCATTAAACTGACAACATGGCCACACAAAATAAAAATTTAATTGAAGTAACTGAATACAGTTACTTGAAAGTAACTCTGTTGAAAGTATTCTAAGGGTAGAACTGCAAAAAACTTCTGCACAAATTTAGGAGATTTGCTGTAGGTACTGCTACTAATATCATAATTCTGGAACTATTTTGTTTGTAAGCTAAAACAAGTGAGTAAATATATTGAATTTTTCTTTTTGGAAATTATATTCTTGACGGAAAAAGATAGATTACAAATATAGGATTGTAGACTATGAAGAAAGTTCCTGTGTTGGAATATAAAGGTCACCAGGGATAGGTACAGTTTTTGTGGAATTTGAAGCCTGGGGACTCTCTAAAGAAAATTAGAAATACAATATAAAGTGTAGAACCTTAAGAGAAGTTTATTCACATCACAGTAACTCTAACCTGGTGGTGCTGGATTTGACTTGAAAGCATAGGAATAGTCACTTGCTCCATACAGTGAGAAAAATAATGGTACCCTTCGAGTAGTGAGCATGCCTACAGTCTAGAGTTTATTCTCCAAATATACTCATCAACAGCCAGGAATGGAGAATTCCCAAAGAATTGTCTGAGTCTGGTTCTGAGTAGGAAAATTATGAAGAAATCCTGAAATATTTTGTGCCAGATTCAAGGAAGTTCTCAGAGACTAATGGGTGGGCCCACAACAAAAAGATGCAAGGATTCTAGCTGCCAAATCTGTAATATTCTGGAGCATCAAAAGTAAGTGTGCAGCAATAGAGGGCAAATTCAAGTTTTTAAAATCTGCATCTGTAAGCTGGGCATGGTGGCGCATGCCCTTAATCCCAGCACTCGGGAGGCTGAGGTAGGAGGAGTGTTGTGAGTTCAAGGCCGGCCTGAGCAACACAGCGCGACCCTGCCTCAAAAACCCAGGGCCGGGAGTTTGGCTCAGTGACTTAAGCACTTGTCTGATAGGCGCGAGGTTGTGAGTTTAATTCCCGGTGCCACAAAAAATAAATTAATTAATAAATTAATTAAAATAAAATAAAATAAAATCTGTGTCTGTAAAAATACTGAGAGACAGAAACAGGGCTAAATTCTGGGCTATACAAGAACTTCAGTTAATAAATGTAAAATGAATAGTAAAAAGTATTTTGAATCCCTGTATAATAGTGAATTCTTTAAAAAAATCATTAACAGATGTCAAAATTATCTTGTGAAACAGGAAATTCATACGAAAACAAGATTACCAGCCCAGGAAGAATTTGTCAATTTCAAATCAGCTAATATGTGGGTTGTTCCTTTAAATAACGGATTTAGCATAATTTATTATTAATCACAGACTGAGAATAGGTGCTCCTATATTTACCAAATGTATTAAGCCCTAGACTAAGAACCAGTTCTTTTCCAGGAGAACATTTCTAAGTCAGATTCAAGTCCAATGAAGTGAGTCTTACATATCATTGACACACATAGAAGATGTAAAGCATGAAAAAACCAAACACATACACAAATCCAGTAAGTCCCCAGCTGCATGCTCTCATGCGGTACAGTAAACGCAGAGCAGCACGACTGACCGCGTCTGGCACGCACGTTTTTTGCATCTGCGCGTGTTCATAATGTGCGGTCTGTTCGTATCTGTGAAAGCTCACAACTCGCATGTTCGTAAGTTGAGGACTTACTGTGTGTTTAATCCAATATGAGGAAACAACTAGACCAATCTAGAATATGAAACTTTCTATAAGACAGCTTACCCAGGTTATTAAAATGTCTGGACTGTAGGGAAAAAATATCATGGGGATTAATTTCAGATAAAACTAAAGAGACGAAATAGTCAAATGTTGTTTGCGTACTTTGATTTGATCCTGGGCCTGTGCCCCTCCTCCTAAATGGTAGGTACAAAAAGCATTTAGGGAACAATTAAACCAGTTTAAATATGAATGGTGCATTAAGTAATATATTGTTCTTCGTGCTAATTTTCCTAACTGTGACCACAGTATCATAGGTGTATCAGAAGAGAAGGCCCTTATTTTTAATAATTTCATATCGAAGGATGATATGTACAAGTTTCAAATGAAGCAAGAAAAAGTATGTATGCGTACATATTGTTTTTAACTTTCTGAAGCATCAAAAAAAAATTATGACAGTTACTTTCAACAATTCACTGAATGAAAACTAAAGCACCCTTGAGTCCATAATGATGCTGAGAGAAACACACAGACAGAAAAAGTGAGAATGAGAGAAGTGTGGATTACAGTATTAGCAAAAAGTGAGGGTTCACATTTTTAACCATTTACAAGTCTAGGAGAAGGTATTCTGGTGTTCTTTGAATTTTTTCAAAATAAAAATATCAGGAAAAAGGCAAAAAATAATGCAAGTGAATTGGTAAAGCAAGGAACAGGTCCATGGTGAACCTTTCCCTCCTGTCTCATTCCCTGAAAGAGAGTAAATTACTTGCTCTGACACAGGCAAACCTAACTCCCTATAGTTTGGTATAAATGATGAATTGCAAAATACTGTTTGATTCAAAAACATAAAATATTGCATTTTGCAAATTCCGGGGAAGTGGAGTTGACATTTGATACTAATTGAAACTTAAATATAAATACTGTAATAGCAGGATATTTTAAATGTCTGGTTAATGGGCAAACTGAAACACTATCCTAATTAAAAGCAGTCTCTATAGAGCTGCATACTAAATGTGAAATACTTGTAATTTTAAGAGGATATTTTTCCCAGAATCCAAAGGTGATTTGGGTAATGTTATATAACAGATCCCAGGAAGTGTCAAGTTAAGCTAAGCAGAGCTGGCCTCAGGCAAAACTGTAACTTAGGCAGGTTTATCCTCGTCCCAGTGCTCCCAGCTCACTTTCAGGGCCTTCCCAGGGCTCAGGTGGGCTGCCGTCAAGGCAGATGGTCTTGGTTATTCATTCAGCTTGTTTCTCCTCACCGCCAAACTCCATGTGTCTGCTTTACTCAGCCCTCTGCTTCCTGATTCCCATCATGTTGCACAAGAATTTGCCTTCTGAATTCCTTTCTTTCACGGTCCAGAGTATTTGCTACCTTGTGTTATAAATCAATCTGCTCAGCATGCTAATTAGGTGACCCCAATGACCACTACAAACACATGCTAACTGCACCTTCTGACAGTAATACCATCAATTTTTGACAAAACCCTCAGTTACATCAAAATTATTACTAAAATTCCTCCATGAAACTTCAGCCCCTGTTGCATGTTACTTAATATTGTAATTATTTAGCTAGATCTTTTCCATATCCAAGTAGATTGATTTCTTTTAGGGAAGATGCCATTTCTTGAACATTTTGTATTCTTACATGTAGCCCAATACCAACACATTATAATGCTCAGTAAGGGATTATTGAATTTAAGTGTCAAATTAAAAACAATTCATTTTCAAAATTACTTCAAGGTCCAGAAGCGGAAGATTTGATTTTAGAAGACATTCTTTCAGAAAAAACAAGTCAGTGAGAATAGTATCAAGCAATGTGGCAAAGTCTTAAAAACCTTCCCAGCTTGAGAAAAAACCCATGGGTTGAAAGAAGGTAGATTTAACACACCCCTTTTTTTCTCCCAAACAAGTACACCCTTAACTGGAGTCTGCCTAATGCTCAATTTTTCGATTGTCCAAGGGGGAAAAAAAAAAACCAGCAACAACAAAAGAAACAGATTTAAAAGAACAGAACTTGGGCCATTTGCTGTTTATCCTTCACTTTTATGTAGGTAAGCAAACTCAGACAGCTAAAAGAAAAATTTACCCAAAAATATATGTGATAAAATGTACAATGTATTTAAATGTGCAGTGATTCCTTGTATATTTTGGGACTTTTTTTATAGGACTCTGAAGTCCCCCTGCTTTTTTTGCATACAAAATGTATGAAATTTGTATGCAACCAATATACTTCTGTAAACTTTGAATTCTCTAGGTTTCTTGTAATACCTAATGCAATTCAAATGTTATATAAATAACCGTTATGTTATTTTTTTAAGGTAATTATGGCAAGGAAAAAATCTGAATATGTGCAGTTGAGAGAAAATTTTTCCAAGTTTTTTTTTGTTTGTTTGGCTTTTGTTTTTGTTTTTGTTTTTATCTAGGTAGTTGAAATCTCTGAGACAGAATTCACAGATAAGGATTGCAGGCACTGATTTTTAGTTGGCACTTAATACCTGAATATATTTAAGATTTTGGCCCTAAAAAAATAACAGTACTTCTAGAAAATGAGAAAGAAGAAATTGCCTTTGGAGATAAACTACAAAATGAGAGACGACTACAGCAAGCTTCAGTGGGAACAAACTAGATTCTCAAACTTCCAAATGCGAGCAGCAATTTATAGCACCATTTTTCTCTAGCCTTTGAAAGGTTCTAAAAGTGAAAGAACAATGGGGTGCAGGCTGGGACCCAGACTCCATGCATCAGTGTCTACTGCTGCCAGGAATAAAGGGCACCACATTTACCACCAAGAGCAAAGGGCTTCACTTACCTGCACCTCAGTTTTTATAGGAAGATCAGGTATATGGAACCTGATGCAATTTTCCATTCCTTTCAAGGCATATCTTTCAACAATTTTCATGATTGATTTGGTTTTTGTGGGGGAGCAAAAAGTAATACATGGTAAAACTGACCAAAGTCTGCATTAATACATGCTAAATTTGTAAGTTTCTGTCCTGCTGCTCTGACCAGATCTTGCCTTTAAAACCAAAGTCCTCCTCCCCCATAGCCGGTGTGCTGATAGTGAATACCACACGACTGAGCTCCCGCTCACGAAATTACTCTTAAGTAGAGGAAGCAGTAACACTCATCAGTACAACCACTCTCCAGCTACTTGCCCATCCACACAGATATATGAGGGCTTGCACATCTTGTTTAAATTTGGGGCAATGAAAGAGCATTCTAAAGTTACAGTTGAAGCCTACTGCAAGAGCGACAGACTTTCATTCCTCCCCCGGGCCTAACCTGTGCCCATGTGCCCTCACAGCTGCTGGATACAAGGGTAATTCTCAACACCTTTCTGCCAACACATTTCTATTTCAGGTCATTTCCCAGGAAATTCAACCTCAGTTACTTGATGTTACCAGTAGTCCTAGGATGGAAATTACAACACGAAATTTTAAGAGATAATGAGGAAGATCCCTTCCCCAGATGGAAACTATAATTTTTTTAAATTTTATTTTAAAGATAGTAAAATCCAACAAAACATAATAGAACAAAGTCAGTCAAAACAAAGCAGAAGAACTGGTACAGAACTTCAAAGTACAATACTAGGAAAACAATAGCTACTATAGTATGTCTTGTTATCCTCAAAATAGTTGACCATTCCATCAGGTATAGTAAAATCAAAACAAAAACAAAAACAAAACACAATAAAACCAATCAAAACAGAATATGAAGTAAAGCAAAAAAATTAATCGGAATAAAGCAAAACAATGAGAACAATATTGGGCCTCAAAGACAAGACAGAAGGGAACTATAGAAGTGGGAAACTATAATACTGATCATTCCTGGCATAGCCTAGTGGTGAAATTAATAAAACTGTTTGTTACCTGTAGCAAGTTGTAACAGAATATCAGTGAATCAGAAAATACTGGCAGGTACAGTGTCTTAGATATCTGAGAATCTTAGGGGAAATGTAATTTTAAAAACTATAGAATCAGACAACTGTTGCTAGGTTCTACTGATGCACTATAGAAATTCATAACACGAGGGAATTCATTTCCATTTCAAGGCAAACTAGCAAGGTCAGAGGGTCTTCACAGAAGCATATGAAAAGATTCCCTTGGAATTCATCCAGAGGGCAAAAATGGCTTAGGATCAGGCTCAACACTGGAATGGAAGCAGAGGTTCAGAGCAATTGCATTCTTAATCTCAGCTATTGTACCACTCAAGGGAGAAAGGCGATGCACAAATGGAAACATCTGGTTCAGATACTCAAGAGTCTTGAATCCTACATCCTACTGCTCTACATGAGCTTTGCAGAGTGACTTATGCCACTCTTTTAATGCTTAACACTTTTCTATAGCATGAAGACAACAGAACGTTGGAAGAGAACACATAGCTTTTTAAGATTCTACCCACCTCCAGTCCTGGCACCAGACTAATAAGGAGAATCAAACCACAGCACACTCTAGCTAAAGGGTTGCAAGCTCGACTAGAGAAGAGGGGTGCAGGAGGAGTGCAGGACCCAGCAAACGTGACTGAGCAAGAGGCAGGAGGGTGCACATGGACTAGACCTCCGGGGCAGTAGATCAAGGAGTCCAGCATGTAGTTATTCAAGGGAGGTTTTTATCATTCTCCAGTGGCATGGGATTTAATCATCTTACTGGAAACATGGGAGGTTTCCATGATGACTATGATGACTTGTATGACGACTTTAGAAATTCTTTAAAAAATGGCCCACACTAAGAAAACTAGAAATGTCAGAACAACTGACATTGTGGAAAAATGGTGCTCAAAATGATCAGAGAGCTAAAATGCTGGGACAGACATTCTAATATAAGAAAAGAAAAAAGAAAAGGAAAGAAAAGTCTACTCAGGTCTAGGGATGTACCTCAGTGATAGGTCACTTATCTACTATGCTTGAGGGCCTAGGTTCGATCCCCAGTTTTGTGAAAAGTAAACAACAAACAAAAACTGTACAACAACAAAAAACCCTGGAGAAAAAATACAACTCCCCAGCCATCTGTGTTCCACAGAAGGGCTCACTGGGCTCCTTTCTTTTTATAGAAGCAGTAAAAATGTGTCAGTGGAAGAACATCAGAAATGGTAACAAATTTATTAGTGATTTTTCTTTCCAAGCTAGAGATAATTATAGTAGATACCATAACAGAGATTTTGCAATCCTAATATACAACCCTGGGATACAGTACCTCAGAAGCGAAGGGTATACAGTTATCATAATGAGCAACAAGATAGAGTTGTGTTTTTTACCTTACTGAAAGATGAATGGTTTTTTATTTAAAATATGCTTAATCTCAATTCTGAGAAGCAGTTAAACTACTATCAAACAGTTTGGTTCTTGGAAGGTTTCTTTTAAGCATTGTTAGGGAAGAATCAAACTTCCCTAACTTAAGCATTGTTAGGGAAGAATCAAAACAGCTCTACTTTACAGTCCATTTTATCTTACTAACAAGGCAGTGAGTACCCTTCTTAGTATCATGCCCCATTCTCCATCTGCTTGGCCAGAAGACCAACAAGTTTTGGCAACATTTCTGGCCCAGGAATTGTTCTAATTGCTTTTTCTAGGTGGTTCTTGGAGGAAACAATTCAGACTGCTTCAAAACTCAGGGGCTTTGAAGGACACCTGAGGATGTGACCGCACTCGTCTAGAGCAGGTACACAGTCGGATGCAGTTATATAACCGTGACTTAGCACAGGTAAACAGGTAAACGTGCACATGCTGGTTACAGGACTATGTAAGAATGTAAATATGAGATAACAGCTTACATAAGAATTATACAGTAAAGACGCAGGTGGTCCTTTTGCTCTTGTACTCTGCTCTGCTCCATGCTGCCTGCTATTGTTGCTGATGTCTTGCACATGTGTGTTCTTTACTTTTGGGTCATCTGCAAAAATCTCCCTTGCAGCTCCCTCCAGCAGGCTAAAAACTGGCATAGTTAGCAGAATATTAAAGTGAGTGGTCCTGTGGTGACTCTGGAAACCGTGCCCAAAGGTGATGGAGAGCCCCAGGGAATGGCTGATAAGCAACCCTGAACTCACCATGGCTACCTGCAGTCACCTTCTTGGCTGCTTGGAAGGCCCAGGAGGACCGAGAATCAGTCCATTTGGAGCCCAGGGATGTCTTGTAAGCCTTGGAAGCAATACACAAATTTTTCCACCTCACCATGACACAGCAAGGTGGATGGGTTGACTGTTCCTCACTCTCTTCTGCTGCATACACGAAGAGGTGAAGGCCTTGTCCGGCAAGTAGACCAGCTGCAGCGGATAGAGGAGTACATCGCACAATAGCTGGCTGCTCCAGATCTCATGGTGAGAGGTGTGGGAAGCACAGCCTCCTTCAGAAATGTCTCCAGAAGCATAACTTCTCATGTCTGAGAAAACCACCCAGAAAATTTCCTGGTTTTGCATGCTAGGCTGGCTTTTCACCACAAAGTAGAGGTAGAGGAGTCCCCACCATAGGGAGGAGGACTTAGAGGGCCTACCTGGCATGCAACGTATGTGATCTATAGCCACGGAGCAGTGGGAACTGGCAAAACAGTTAAACCCAAAGGTGGGTGAAACAGTGTCCATGTGGCTGCTATGACTGTGGGGCAGTGGGGCTGATAAAATGCAATTAAGTCCACAGAGACGTCCCAAATAGCCAGCATTGCCAGCACCCCTTCTATGAGACTGTTTCTGCAGAATGTGCAGAGGACAATCCCAGAAGCAGCTAATCAGACTGTGGTAAACTGGTTGATGGCAGCAGCTCACCTGGTTTGGGAGAATCCAGGTAACCTGCCAGAGCAAGTCATTGTCTAGACTTGCTAACTGAGCTAAGTGAAATGGGCATGCAGCAGATGATGTTTGCACTGCAGTACCACAGCCCAGATGAGGAACTGCTGAGGACTCGCATGAAGGACCTGATCCTGGTGAGCAGACCAGCCTGCATGCTCCACAGTCAGTGGCAGCCCTCCTAGCTTCCTTGACAGATCTCCTGACCCATGATGCTGTTGAAACCTTGGCCAGGTTGGGAGATATAATAGTGAAGTTCCATGGTAAGAAGAGATCTGTAAAAACTGTGCCAGCAAAGGAAAATAAGATGGGGGTCCCTGGGCTAGAAGGGCCATTCCCCCAAGGATAGGCTGTGGGGCCCCTCAAGGTAAGTCACTGCCAGATCTAAATGGACCTGCTGGCTGCCAACCTAGCTGCAGATAAGTTAGATGGGCAGACATTGGATGTAATGCTGACTCTGTGGAAGCAGTTATGCCCCAAGCAGCAATACAGGCTGATGGAGCAGGGCCAGAAGGCTAAAGCAGACTCAGAAAAGCAGGGAGAAATTACACTGGCCTCCTTTCTACTCAATTAGGAGACAGGCCGAGGAACCCAGGTTTTGGGGGGCATGGGAGACTGGAGGCCACAGTTGAAATTGACTATTTACTTAGTCCCCCAAAACTGGGCAGCATTTACTAGGATTAGTGGATACTGGAGCAGAGTCAATGCTAATATACAGCAACCCAGACTACTTTTACAAGACCTACTAAATGCATACAAGGATACAGAGATTGCTATATCATGGTCCAGAAGGCCCAGGTGACTTTGGGTATAGGGTGCTTGTCCCCACACCTGTATAATGTTTATGTTTCCCCAGTTTCTGAATACATACTGGGGCTGGACATACTGACTGGTGCTCAGCTCGACACCATGCAGAAAAAGTTCTGGTTGTGAATTTGAATGGTAAAAACTGTAGTCCAAGGCCATCTACACCATGTACTGCTGACTCGCACAGACCACAAGAGTTGTGTGCATCAAGCAGTACTGGAGATGGGACAGACTGTCTTGAAATTAGGAAAAGCAGCCATGATACTCCCTGCTTAGAGCCCTTCAGTATGGCCTATGCAGAAGCCAGATGGGTCATGAATGATTGTGAAGTCTCACCCTGACACTGACAGAACCAATTTGCCTTCACCTGGGAGGGCAGGCAATGAAACTTCCAGATGTTGCCACAAGGCTATTTGCATAGCCCAACTTTGTGTCCTAGCCTGGTGACCCAGGACCTGGCCTAGTCACACTCTGTGTCACTGCTTCATTGTATTGATATTATGCTAATCTGACTGTCTTGCAGATTTGAAAGCCACTGTGAAAAGTCTGAAGAAAGCTTTGCTGGCACGGGTGTGGGCTACAGACAAAGACAAGGTCCAGGGAACCAGCTCATCTGTCACATTCTTGGGTGTTATATGGTCAGGTAAGACCAAGCCCATGACAGTACGCCAACTACAGGCATATGTGGGCTTGCTAGGTTTTTGGTGGATGTACTGTACCTAGCGACCCTGCTGTGCCCTTTATACCAGGAGCACAACATGGAGCTGGACAGACACCATGGAAGTTGCTTGCTGGACTGATGCAGCAGAAGCTGTTTTTCAGGACTCAGAAAGTGCTGTTGCACAGGTGCAAGCCCTATGAGTCATTGACCCTACCCTGCCATTCATCCTAACCCTCAGTCTAAATGATGATAGATGTGGCTGAGGCCTATAGCAAAGCAGCACAAGTGGAAGCACACTGTTAATCTTTGATCACAGTTGTGGAATGGAGCCGAGGGCCGGTATTCCCTGATTGAGAAACAGCAGAATTGTACATTGCTCTGTACATCTGTGAGGAATCACAGGACAGATAGAGGACTGGGTTCAGACGTGGACAGCCCACCCCAGGAGTGAGGTGGCACAGGGCACCACTCTCATGCATTGAGGGACATATCTCCAATAGCTGGCCTCTTTCTTTGCTAGCTCATTGGCAGCCAAATTGGCAGTAGTTTTGGGACCTGTAGGGTACATGGCCCGGAGACCTACGAGGGAGAACAGACTATAGGACTTGACCCCTAGTCCCTTTGCACAAGGGAAAGAGGAACTCAGCCAATGCTGTATATACCGATGGGTCTAACCGTGGCCCAACCCCACAATGGACAGCAGCCGCAGTCCAGACCAGTACGGAAGGACTCTGGTTTGAAATTGGATCAGGCAGGTCAAGCCAATGGGCAGTGTGATATATAAAGAAGGCCCCCCAGATGTGTGCATGGACAGTTGGTCCATCTCGAGGGCGTTGGTACTATGGCTGCTGGCATGGGCAGCTCAGGATTGACAGACAGGGCACTGTCCCACGTGAGGTGCTGACCTATGGAGAGATGTGTAAGAGTATGGCCAAAAAGCTGACCATGTAGGGTATCATGGTTCAAGAAGACACAAGCCCCTCCTCTCATTGGGAAATGACTTAGCAGATGACTTGACTAGGTACTGCAATGGCTGACTGCTAGAAATAGCACCCAGCCAAAAATATTGACTGCTGCATATGGGATGTCTCTAGGAATAGCGTCTTACCAGGGACAGGGACAATGGACCTAGCCCTCCAGGTTAAAGCCTTTGTTCAGCATATAGCCCAGGCCTAAAGTGTTACACACCAGGCTTTGCTGTTGCTTATGAATAAAATTTCAAATAAAAAAAGTGGTTTTACAAAATCACATGATTTTTTATTCTGTATGTAATAGGTACTTGCGCTCTGTTACATATAGAATGTTACATTTATATACCCTTAATCTTTGAGGGAGTGGGATGTGCTTCAAAGTTCAGGGGCATCTAAGGACCTTGAGGATATGACCTTGTTTGTCTAGCACAGGTGCACAGTGAGATAACCATGCACACACTGGTTATGGCACCATGTAAGAATGTAAATATGAGATAACAACCTGTACAAGAATTATACAGTAAAGACACAAGTGGCTTTTGAGCTCTTGTGCTCTGCTCTGCTCCATGCTGCCTGCTGTTGCTGATGTCTTACACATGTGCATTCTTTAACCTTTGGACCTCACCTGCAAAAATCTCCCTTGGGCCCCTGAGTGGGCTACCAGTCCTTTTTCCAGCACTGGGGGTGGGGGTGAGGCTCCCATGAGTTGTGATCTCTCTCTCTCTCTCCTTTCCAGTACTCTTCCATGAGAACTCTAACCACATTGACCTTCCTGAGCCCCTACTACTTGCAAATCTCCTCAGCTTAAAGTATTCACAATTGGGAGCAGAGGATATATTTACAAAACATAGCGGCATGGTATATTTGATCAAGATTATGTATTAATCTATGGTGAATTGTCAATTTTCTTATATAATTACTCGGTATGTTCTTTTTTCCCAGAATTCCAAACTTAGCTGATATAAGACAAATACTTCTCAGAAAATTTTATTAAGGGATTTCATTAGCAGAAAATCCTTTACAGTGCATAGGCAAGATACTACAAGCATGTAACTGCTCATATTCTTTAGTTTTCAATCTACAAAGCCCAATACATGTTATGCTTCAGATAAACTGTGGGTGTCTGAGCTTCCAGAGTTCTATGGTGGCATCTTCACCACATGCCTTTGGAGTAAACAAAGGTGGATTTCCTGGCCACCAAATGCCCCTATTTTCATAGTGCCTACTGCTCATCTACAGAGGCAGGAGCCTGCAATTATGCTGGATTTATATCCTCTTGTCCTCACAAGAACACATAAAAATAATGACAACCCCATAAGATTCTGCACTTATCACAAATTTGTAATGGGACCTGGAGACACTGGTCAATTTTTTTAGTTCCTGAAGTGAAACAACCTCTGTTGCTGCCTCCACCTGTGACATGAGAAAAGTTGATCTGCAGAAAGAGGAGAGTAGAGACCCAAGAGAAAGAGAGACAATCTGGGAGAGTAGTAAATTTATTGATAGCTTTGTGATTCTTGGTCATCTCCCTGTGTGGGACACATCTAAAATTCTTTTTCTCTTTTGTTCTTTCCTTCCTTTTTTTTTTTTTTTGTATATTTGTTTTTTTGTTTTTAAATCAGGGTCTCACTATGCAGTTCAGACTGGCCTTGAACTCACTTTGTAGCCCAGACTATCCTCAAATTCATGGCACTCCTCCTGCCTCAGTCTCCAGAGTGCTGGGATTACAGGCATGTGCCACCATGCCTAGCACATCTACAATTCTTGACACTGAGTTCTAACATGAAAATTGCTTCTGTAAAACTCCTTTTACAATTCATTAGTGTAAGAATAATTTGTATTGTGGGTTGTAATGAAAATACAATGAGTTTTTAAAAATCTATTGTTTCTTTAAAACTTACCTAGTAAAGGAAATTTTTTTGTCTTGCTCTTGGATGAAATTTTTTTCTATGGAAAACCCTGTAAGTTTTCCATTCTCATTTAAAATCTAAAATGACCTCTGTTACTTTAAAACTGAAAAAAAATATGCCTTGATCCTCAAATTAAAATTACCCAGGCTTACACAATAGCTCTTCTTGACTTGCCTCTCACATTACTACCAAAGGTCAGTCTCTTGCAAACAGGAAGGGGAGAAATGAACTGGGCACGTCATCTGTTCTTCTTTACAGAGTATATCTCTTCTCTCACTCACTGCAGTTTCTGACTTCGCTGTGGTTATAACCTGAAGGGAAACACATCTTTCGGGCAAGTGCAGTGACACTTGGTGGGCGTAGCTATCACCTAGCAATGGATCCTCTGAGTGATAGACATATAGATGTTGGCTCTGTCATATCAGAGCCTTTGTGAGCATTCAGAGATTCCCTTCATCTCCCACTGGGTCCTTCTGACTGCAACTCCTGCAATTTAAAAAATGTACTTATTCCAGTAGTCCCTCCGCTGTCAAGCCCTAGATTGACAGTAACTTACTCTACATAGAACTCCCTGTTGAAATACTGGAGTTTTGTGGGTGCCCCATTGCATACAGTTGTTAATGACTCTACCAGACTTACCTCTCCTGCACTGTGCACAGAGGCCCGCACCCTTTGCAAGCTGCATCTGGACATGAGACTGCACCTCAACCAATCCTGTCTTTCTCTGACATCACCTGATGGCAACAGTGTCTCACCTGGTCCAGCAGGTGCATCTGGCACTTTCCGAGTTGTCTTCTTGCAGCAGTACCACAGTCACCTCTTCCTGAGGAATATTAGGAATTGAGAATTTACAAACCCCTTCTTACTTCTTCCCTTGACGTTTTTATACAACCAGCCTGAGCAATGGTCTCTGAGAGGGGCACCCATAAGATAGAATGTAAAATTTTCCCATTTACTCAGAATTTTTTTATATAAACTTAGTACTTCTTCATTGTGGGTACAATCTGTTGAATCTTGGTTCCATAGTCAAAAGTGAAATTTTGCTGGTGATGAAGTAAAGCATTCACTTAGCATGCACAAAGCCCTGGGTTTAATTCGCAGCACTTTCAGAAAATAAAAAAGTTAAATTTTATCATGTAATACTAGCATGCGTTTTTGTTACTCTCTCTCCCATCCTGGTGGCCAAGAAGTCATTAATCAAGGATTGTACCAGGGTTCTTAGTAAACAGGTGCTTCATAGATTTCACCAACTGGAAAGTCTGAAATGAAGTTTCACAATTAAATGAGAGAAGTTCATAAAATGTAACAATTTGCTGAATCAAGAATTTGAAACATATTAGCTAACAAATGAAGTAGCAAGCCATTTAGAATTCTTATGTGTATGTGATCTTGATTTCTTTTACCAAGAGTGGAATAGAAAGCAACTTCTGTGAAATGGTTTAAGGAAATATCATTTTTATTTGAAAAATTAAAATGTGAAAGAAAATGTATATATGTATAATTATCAAATCTTGAACTGAAAGATATGCCTGTAGGTCAGTTGTATGATTTTTGCAACCACTAGATACTTTGTTCATTATATAAATATTAAATGAGCACCTATTATGTGCAAAACATTGTAATGAATGGTAGGCATTAAGGCTGACTAAAATGGACATACAGTCTGCTTCTTTGAAGGTGGTTATCTACCTTTGTTCCAAACAAAAACACAAAATAGTGATTCTTGAAGTTCTTTCCACCAGGGGCCTACTTAAAGGGTACTTACACCTTAAGGGAGGAAGAAAATTCTGGTGAATGGTAAAGTCTGTTTAGTCTATGGAGTGGAAATATGCACAGCAACATGTGCTTTTAGTCAAAAAAATGTGACTCTTGAGAAAGACAAGTGTCTGTGCAAGTTCTTTTCATGAAGCAAGATAAAAAACTAAGTGTATGAGTAATACAAAAGACAAAGACATGTTTTTGTTGAATATAAAAGGAAGTTACCAGGAAAAGCAGAAAAGGATAACCACACTTTTCATGTGATGAAATTCATGGTTGCTGTGGGCTGTGCCACAGAACTGTGCTGGTGTGTATGTGAGACGAAAATGCCCTGGTCATTTCACACATGTGTCACGGGCAGCCACAGCAGCAGCAGCAGCAGCAGCCCTCCTCCACTCAGCCCTGCCTTCCTCTCCTACCTTCACAGAAGCTAAATATTAACGTTACATAATAACGACGAGATCCAGGATGCTGCAGGATTTATTTTGCTAGCAGAATTCTAATTTTAAATTTCATAAATACCTTGTTTACATAAATTACCATTACATTTTGTTTTATTAGAGTAGCACACATGACATGATTCTATTTATAAATTTAGGTTACTGCCTGTACACCCTGTCTTCCACCAGTTCTATTACCTAGCAGCAATTAAAGCAAACATGTAAGTCGTAAGAATACTGAAACTTGTGATTAAAAACTCACCAAAACTGATTATTGGTGACTTGCATTGCAACGTATTTCTGGGTCTTTTGCATGAGCCTTTCCAGGTTTAACTATGTTAGAATACAAAATAGAACTCTTTTCCAAATTTTGGAAAGCCAGAGTAATCTTTTGGGGAACAACTCTATAGAAGGGCTAATTTATGATCTAGTCCAGTATATTCTTTTGACAGAAAGGGGAGTCATTTGTTGGGGCACAATTATGATACAAGAATACATTTACAAAATAGCAAATTTATAGGTATTTCATGATCAATTAGAGGCCTCCAATCAAGTTTTTGTTCTGCTGCTTCTGCTGAATTCAATTGACCTCAACAGTGTCTAAAGCTCAGCTGCAGACCTCTCATGAGCACTGAGTCAGAGTAACTGTCTGTACCTTAGGGCACCCTGGGCTAATCAAAGACACACTGTAAGGGCCCCCTCTCTAGAATGGTTCTATCTTATGGCAAAGGTTTAACTGTGCTCACCCTGTAAGGGCTCCTCCCCTTGTCTCCCAAAGTGTTTCTATATTATGATAAACAATTCCTTTGTTTCAACAAATCTGTTCAAAGACTAGCCTGCCTGTCAACATATGAGTCAATGCATGTAACCAATTATATAACATTTTGTCACTTGCTTTGTACCTCCCACTTCTAAATTCTATATAAACTAAGCTCTCCGTAAACTCAGGGCTGTTGGCCTTTGGGAACAATCCCCACAACAGCCTGCTGGCATGAAGAGGTGTAAATACTGAACACTTCCTTCTTCCTTTTGGCTTGGTTTGGCTTGGGAGTTTTCCTGCAACAATTAGCATATATGCTAAAACAAGATTATAAATAGGTGAGCAGTAATTTAGGATTACTGTAGTTGAGTTTGATTGAGATCAGTTCACCCTAACTACCTGAATACAGGTTAGGATATTTGTTTTCCATGAATTGTGCAACAGAAATGTGAACTCCAAAGGTGGGAGCTAGGATGTCACCACATAAAGGACTCACATCACATGGAGAGCTCTTGGATTCTCAGCTACTTAAACTGCTAAGGTGGAAATAACTGCAGAATCAAAAAGAAAAAGACGATCTCACACCTCACTGCCCACACACAACCCACCTCTCCCAGAAAAAGTGACTAATTCAGGATCTGTCAGTGAATTACTAGAGTGTGCAGGGAATGACGCTGATTTATGAAACTGGAAATTCCGTAATCAGAGTAATCAGACTATGCTGGAGTCATAACAAGATTCCCTAAGAGCAATTTTTGCCAACTCATTTGTTTAGAAATTGTAACTTCAGGGAAGTGTTTGGGGAATTTAGACATTTAAAGTCTACCAATTGTTAATTTTAAATGAAATCTCTTTTGAACTATGCAGGAGAGCCTGTTATGTTGCCAGAGCTCTGTCATTATAGCTATTCCTGTAACCCAAGGTTGGGTCTCAGATCATATCCCATAGCCAGAGTGCTATTCATACATACAGTTTTCTCCCTAACGAGTTATCAGAGATGTTTCGGTTATACCAAAATTACTGATGCTTGTTTCTAGCAGTGATGCATAGCAGTATTTGAACAAATTACACTTGAAGGTAATACAGAAAATACTATTGCAGAAAATCGTGATTTTATAACACATATTCTTCCTAGATCTTGTTTCATTTGCTAATAACCAGTGTTGGTACTTGCTATGTACCAGCCTTGTGTTTGGTTACAAGGACACAATGAATGATAAAGGGTTTCTGCCTTTATGAGGCTTTCCTTTTGAAGATATTACAAGCAAGCAAAGAAAAAATGGAGTCAAAGTTGATGAGCCATCAGAAAATATAACAGTGATGAGTTTAGGTAGAGTAGCCCAAGGAGGCCTTCTGCGAAGGTGAAAGTTTTGTCAACATCAAAGGGGAAAGAGAGTCTTCCTTTGCTCCATTCTTTCTTGCTGTCTTTAGGTTCTTTTTTATTTCAAATTTTGAAGCATTATGCTGTCCTGAGCTTTTCTTTTGTATCTGTGTGTATTTGGTGCCTTATTAACTTAATCCTCTCTTTGCTTCTTCCTTTGGCTTGGGAAAGAGAGAAGGGGATAAAAAAGAATCAAGGTAATAGATATATTATGTATAGGTACAAATACCCTATGATGAATGTGATCATAATGTATACCTAAAGTGTACCAGTGAAATTAATTTTTAAAAGCCTGCACACTAAAAAGAAAAATAAGACATGTGTTCTAGCTTAAAAAAATCTTAAGCGCATCCATTTGCTTCTCTAGTATATGAACACTTAAGTCAAAACTCTTTATGATCATTAACCTCGTCCTTATAATTTAATCACATAATATTGGAAAATGTTGTTTAAAATGTAAAATAAGGGTCAGAGGATATCTTGAACCATTTATTTGAAATTTTTTTTGCATAACCAGAATTTATTGGAGTGCAGAAAAAATAGTTATATCAGTCTTATGACTACTGTCCCATAAATGAAACCTGATTTTCTTTTTCCCCCTCTATCTCAAAATTGTTCTGAGATATTTTTCTTTCCACAGTCCATATAGCAACAGAGTTGGAGATTCTCCTTGCCCTCTTTGCCGCTGGTACACCATTCTGCTCTTGACCTCTGCTGTTTAATCTGTGCTCCTGTCACTGCTCATCTGATGTCACAGCTATTACACTTGCTGAGGTCACTTGTTCTTCCCCAGTGTACTCGCTTCACTTAGCACCCACAGTAGCTTTTGCCATCTCCTGTTATAACTCAATCTTTCCTGGATCTCTTAATGTAGATGAGACCTAGGGACTCTTCCCAATAAACACTCGTGTATTGGGTGATGTCACTTGGCTTCATGGTAATGAATTTATGGGTATACATGTGAATACATGCTTGCACATATGTGTCTATGTCTATCTCAGATCTCTCTCTTGATTCCAAAATGGCATACTAGGTAATCCTCTCAACTGTCTCACTTAGTTGTCTAATACATACTACATAGGTACAACCATGTCCAAAATTGAATTACTAATTTTCTTTTCCAAGTTTGCTATTTTTATTTTGACAGTGTCCTGCTCTGTTGTTCAGTCTACTCTTGAAGTCATGGGGATCCGCAAGCCTCAGCCTCTTGAGTCTTCCATGTCCTGGGATTATAGGCGTGTGCCACTGCACCTGACGCCAGACTTGCTTTATCCACAACTTTTTCTCTCTCATTTGAAGGGAATTCTATGCTTAGAGTTGCTCAGGTTAAAAATCCTTGGGTTGACCTTTGATCCCTTTGTTTCCATCATTGGATACCTGCAGCAAATCCTGTTTGTTCAATTTTCAGCATAGAGCAGAATCTGACTGTGCCTGACGTCACCCCTTGCTAATACTCCAGTTTCATTCTGCATCATTCCTGGAACAGATTTTTGTTTCTCTTTTCTCAGCCCTGCAGCCAGAATAATCCTTGTAAAATGTGTGTCAGATAATATCTGCCATCTCCTTGTTCAGAATCCCCAGCGGGTCTCCACTTCACACAGGCTGTGGGCCTATATGGACCTCTGCAACACAACCCATCTATCTCCCCAATTCCACCTCCTGTTCCCTATTTTCTCTCCCTCGTAGTAAACCAAGCACACCCAAAACTAGGATCTTTACTGTCTCTTTCCTTTCTCTGGAAATACACGTGCAAGATTTCCACACAGCGCATTTCTAGTCTGCTTTTTGATTTTGTGTAAAGTGTACCCAAGTGAGGCCTAGTCTATCTTTTCTGCTCAACTGGGACCTCGGTACCACCCGGAATTCCTAATCCCCTTTGCTTGGCACTTACTTTTATTTTCCCTAACATTTTCTATCTTCTAACATAGTCTATCATTAGCATATTTATAATGTGTATTACTTGTCATCTGTTTCCCTTGTCCAGAAGTACAAAGATGTTTGTTTCTGACATGTTCCAGGCCTAAACACAGTATCTGACATATGGCATATAATCATAAATATCTGTTTATTTGGGTTCTGAGACAAAATAAAAAAGTATAGTGAAATTGTGGCATTGTAAAAATGGGGATAAACGGAATATTCCAGGGACATAGATAAAAAGAGGTTGCTTTATTTGCTTGTTTTCTGCCTAGAAGCATTGAGTAAAACTTTGAGAAAAGCTGGAATATGAGTGGAGTCTGACAAGCAGATACTTTACAAGTGGTGATGACTGGGGAAGGACATTCCATAATACGATAAAAAGATTCATCAAGCACTGAATTAGAAAAAGGTGTGAACAAATATATGTAAGAATGTTATCGGAAGGATATCAGGACCTCCAAATGATACAGGGAAAAGGTTATAACTTTCAACCTGCTAGATGTCCAATACACTGAGTTCATGTTTCCCAAAATTGAAGAATGAATTCTGAGGAACAACAGAGGTAAAGAGTGGAAATTTTATTAGGGAGAGGCAGCCCCTGCTTAAGAGAGATAGGAGGGGTCACAGAAAGTGGGCTGCCCATGAGCCCACTTCTCAAAGGAAGTTTCATAGAGCAAAATCACAAGGTGGGTACAAAATCATGAGGTAGGCATAAGGTGAGACAAAAGTGTGAGCAATCAATAAGACTACAAATATAGTTGCTTAGGTAAAACTGATCCAGTGGGGAAGCATGTGTAAAGTGTGCATGAAAAGAACAAATGTGCATTCCAAGATGGGACGGGTCAAGGTGGTCTTGGTGGTAGAGTACTTGTCTGGCACGTGTGAAGCCCTGGGTTCAATCCTCAGTACTGGAAAATAAAATATTGGCCATTATTGTTTATCCTTCCTGGAAGTTGTAGGTGTAGTCACTCCATCTTTGTCTTGAGACCTGGCCTTAAAGAATGAGCCTCCATCTGCACTTGTCATGTGTTCTCGTCCTCTGCACTGGGCTCCTCAAGCACCCAGTTCTGTCTGACTGTCTATTATATTTCCACCTAATGTAGCTGTCTATGATAAGAAGTGTAAAATATTTTGGGTTGACCAGAATATAGCCATAAGAAGTAGGAAAACTGAGATAAAAAGCAAGAAAAAAGAACAGGATTTATAGGCAATTGGCATTATCATAGTAAGCAAAGTTTAGATAATATCCTATAAGCAATATGGATCTAAGTAAAGATTTTAACCATAGAAAGGAAAAAATTTTTCTGGGAAAATGCACTGGAGTAGTAGATATAAGGCATGTACTGAGGAATGCAGGTGGAACTAACCAGGTAAGAGACTGTGAGACACTCGAATATACAATGCTATAGAATATTTAAAAGAAAAAAGCAAATGAGGTAGATACATGCAGAGAAATCAGAATGAGCAAATCTTGATAATTGAATGAAACCATGAGAATGGATGAGGTAAATAGAGATGACAATGTTTCTATTTTGAATAAGTAGAATAAAGAATATACAATGATGAAGATACATGAAAGATCTTTGATTTGGAAGTATATTTGAGAGTCCCAGAAAACATGTTAGAAATATGTATTAGTGGTTCAGGAGAGCAGTTTAAACTGGAACTATGTATTTGTGATTTTTAGGGTTAATAAGCATATCTCTCAAATACCTGACCACTGAGTCAGAATATATAGAGAAACAAACAATGATAGATGGAAATATTTAAAAAGATGCAGGGAAGGGTATTATAATGCACTTAGGAGAAGTAGAATTAAAATGCTAATAGCAGAAAGAAAAGAGTAATTGAGGTGGAAGGCTGAAGTTCTAGATATTTGTTAGGTCAAACCCAAGTGATGACAAGCTTTATTCTTTGACTAAATAATAATAGATCGAGATCATTAGAATGGAAAAAGTAAAAGGTTGGTGAGATCAGAGGAAGCATGAGTCACTGAAATTAATGCTCATGTATGAAAGAACAATAGCAAAAATTTGTGTCACAAGAAAGACCTATGAAACCAGAATGCATTAGGACTATGAATGCAGAAACCACAAAGCAAAGGGAGAAAAAATATGATTTATTTCTGTGTAAATACCTAAGCAGACAAAACAAGAAGCTTTAAACTTCTTGGATTAATGTTCCAAAAACCATTTCAAATGGTGGGGCTCAAAAAGGATGTAAGGCCTTTTAGTAAGTCAGAGATATGAGAAAAATAAATTAGCTACCTGTGGAATCATAAAGAAAACTTAGCCCATGCTTGGCTTTAGCAATCATACACTCAAAAGTCAAAATTTTATTTCATATGATTTAATTTCTTATTATGTGTTGTTTCATTTATATGATTCATTTAGAATTTTTTAATAAGTGAGCAATAATTGATATAAACATTTGTCATAAAAAATGATAAACTTGATAGCAACTAACGTTTTCCATTCTTCTCAAAACCAAAGTTGGATTGCTGACTCCAGAAATAGCAGCACGAATCTGTAACAGTCAACCAGCATTTTAGCATGTTTTAGAAGACTCAGATTTGTATTACTGGAATTTTTTCCTCACACTTCACTACACACTTTAAATTTATTTTAGTCAGTAGTTTCATTAACATGTCTACCATAAATAAAGATGTATGCCACTGAATCTATTTTAAGTAAGTGTGTTCTCTTGTGGTTAAGTTTAATTGCGTCAACTTGATTTGCTTCGAGTTGCCTAGAAGGTTAGGAAAGTGTACTTGTGGCTGTCTTGGTGGATGATGCAGCCATGGCCTTGGGAAATTCTGGCCCTTTCCTCTCTGCCACTGTTCCCTTACCCAGCTTTTTAGCTACATTGAACTAAACATTTTTACTCCGCCTTGCCCTCCTGCCAGGAAGGTTCTGCTTGGAGCCAGGTGACAATGGACTGAATTCCCTGAAACTGTGAACCAAATTAAATCTCACCTTTTAAATTGTTGATGTGAAATATTGCATCCCAGCAACAGGAGATTTAAGTAATACTGGTCCTGTTAGTGTAAAAAATAAAAATAAATCTTTCTTTTTGGTTCACAATAAAAGCAATTGGTTAGAGATTTTATTTCTTTACAAAGCAAATCAATTGTCTACTTAATATCTTGAGGCCAAATCATATGATTCATTATACTATGGATGACAATTGTATAGTTGAAGTTTGGAACCATTTCTCCAAAAGCATGTCTCAACATTAAATATAAAGCCATCACATTAAAAAGGTAAGAGACAGAGGCAGTAGCAAAGATAATAAAGGCTACAAAGAAAAAAATTGTGAGAAAAATGGCTGATCAAAACTAATTCTGGATTTTAAAGAAAATTAAATAATTTTAAATACCAGAAAAAATCCTGGTGTTTTGTATTTATTTACTTCTTCTCTTACTGATTCAATATGCTATGAGCCACTCACACACAAGGCAGTGCTTACACCTCAAATAAACGTGCAGGGATTTTCTTCACAATTTTTATTTGTGTTACTTCACTCTGCTTATGAAAATAGGAGATGAGAGTTTCCTATTGCTAAGTATGTTTGTGTAGCAAAGCATGTTCATGTAGGCATGTGAATATTTTGCCTTAAGGAAAGACGAGTTGGGGTTTTGAGTTGTCAAGATGATTTTAATATTAAATATATCACTTCAAGAAAGCAAACATAAGTTTGTGTTTGTCAGTAATTGCCAACAATAAGTATGTGTTTACTCCTCTATGGCTATATTTTAACTTACAAGAAGACAGGAGTTAATGAGCTGCTAAATAATAAATCTCCCTCTTCTAGTGTTTGAATTAGAAAGACACTAAAGCTGAGAGAAGCGGGGAAACTTCTTTAATTGGAGTATGTGGAGTTTTCTCCAAAAACCTAGTCAAGACTATTGGTAACCCTTTGGTAATACAATGCACAGAGGTCAGCAGTATACTTAGTTCCTGGAGCCTAACCAATGACAAATGACCACAGGAGAGCCCTGTGCTCTCCAAGGAGCTTTTATTAGTTCATGAAACTCTGTAAACAGTGCAGAGCAATTTCAAAAGCTACAATAGCAGTTCTCATGTATGATGAGGCTTGTCTGGATACCTACTTGGATTAGATCCTGACTCCATTTGAAAGGTTTTTGCCCTAGTATAAATTACTGAATATTATGGCGGTGGTCTAACATGGCAGAAGGCCAAAGGAAAAACAACACTTACCCTGCTGACCACTTCCTCCTCCTTCCCTCTCAGCCCCCATTACAACCTCCGCTTTCCTTTCCTTTGCTAGAAGAAAATTCCAATCTGTTCCTCACACGTCATCAACACTTGCTTCTGGCCAGAGGTCACATAACCTTCTGCCTGATTCCTTTCTGGCCAGAGGAGAAAGCCCAGCTCCACAAGTTGTGAAATCCTCTTCATGTCCTCAATAAAGGCATCCTTTTTCCTTCTTTTTACTTCTCTATTGAACCAGAAAAACCTAGAACTATTTACGAGGCTATCAGACATTTAAAGAGTGAAGTCTTCTATTATTATGCTTATTCATGAAACCTAACCAAATGAAGGGGCAACACCAATAGAAACTTACTTCAGGAAAGTTTTATTAATCCTCAAAGTTTGCAATCATATTCAAAAGAAAATTTAGCATTTTCCTAATCTCAAAAAGAGAAAACAAACTGTTTGTCAATCCACAGAATTACAGAGCTCTTTCAAAAGCAGAGGACACAGTGTTTCATGTTTTCACAGGAGCATTATTAATCTTACTTCTTCACAAGACGCAAGTGATCACTCATCCCGTCTGTTGCTTTTACTATAAATTCTTCAACAGTGAGACAAAGATAGTTGTCAAGCTGAAAACAAAGGTTCATTTACCTTCATGTACTTTGAGAGAAAGCTTCTGATGGTTACATAAGACACCATCAGAATTAATTACTGAATGGGTGAATGACTTTTAAAATGAGGTTATAATTCAGTAACCAGTCTTGTCCACAATTCTCAAATTAAGGCGGGCCTTTTGCATCTTGGATTAACATTCTTCTTTCCCTTTAATTGATCTCTTATCATCCTTGAACAAAAAGTCATTTGTTAGCACAAAAAGCAAAGTTAACCAAGGAGCCTCATAATGTTGAAGGCTGACTTGTGGAAAGCATGGAATGCAGGAAGCAGGCAATGAACAGCAATGGAACGCACTATTCACACACAGAACAACGACAACAACCACAACAACATGGCGGGGATTATTCAAGATTGGTCTTCAAAATATGTAACCCCCAGTATTTCCTGGGCCTCCGTTTTCACCATGAATGCATGCCTAATCAAAATAAACATGGCATGGCCTTTTGAGGCAGCTGTGTTGACACATCTGATTCATTATTAGCTTTGAAGAATGTAATTTACACTCCTCATCTTAAATTTATAATCACAATGTCACTGATGACTCTTAAGCCGTAACTCTAGAATTCTCTAACTTTCATTGGCATTTGTACCGCAAACTGAGAAAACTTCGAACGCCACAGGCACAAAAGGATTTAAAAACAAGGTAGTGCACAAAAGAACCAGTAAAGGTATGCCCTGTAAAACCAAAGATAATGCTCCACAACCAAAAATACACAAATCCAAATGCTTTTTAAAGCCTCTGGCCAAAAAATGCAACATACTAGATTCTCTTTCAGGCTCAAACATCTTCAAATATTGTAATGATCTCTCATCAAACTACCACTGAAACATGATGTACTATATAGCATTAAGTCAAGATGGTGGAGTCACTCGTAACAAAAATAAAAACCGAAATATTCGGTTCCTTAATATTTTCTGATTGTAAAAGGATCAGGGACTGTGTCTTATATGATCTTGTGTCTAGCAGAGTATTTTTCATTTTGTGTATCATCCAATTTAGAATGAAGAAAAGTTATGTTTGCTGTTTTGATATAAGCTTTTAGTTCTATGTCTACTGAATCATGATATAGTAGAAATAGAAAACTATTTCACAAATGCCATTTTAAATTCTAGAGGGTAACATAAAATTGCACCATTATTATTCAGCTTTATACATCAAATGAGCCAATACTTGCAGAAGTTATGTGGAAATATAAGATATGGCCATAAATATCACAAAAGTTGTTTAACTGTTTCATAAAATGGCCTTCTCCATATGAGCAAAAACTTTTTGTGGGCATCTTTAAATCCAGAAATCTGTCCAGAATTAACATACCCTGGTGTCCAGAATTAACCAACCCATTAATTCAGTGGAATTTCATGAGAAACATAGCAAATTTGTTAACATACCAAGGATTCAAGGCAGAAATATCTTGAACATAACTCAATCCTAAAGGAACTGAAAAGAGAACCTTTGAGTTATGGAATAAAGGTAAAGAAACTCACAGTTCAGAAGAGATTGTTATCATAGAGGACCTAGAGCTCAATTCTCCTCAGGTTGAATAATTCTCTAGCAAATACCACACAACTGAAAAGTCTGAAGATTTTCTGATTGTAACCTAATATTTTGCTTTGCATAACTCAAACCTCAAATCTGTAATTTTGTGGATAAAAAGGAATTTAAGAAAACAGGGTAGGAGGAATAAATGAAAAAAATAGAGGTTTAAATTAACATAATATGACATCACAGTTGATCACATTTAAATGTCCAATGATGTTTATCTTCAAAGGCCATTGACAAATTGGTAATTGTAGATAACAGTGGGTGGTTTCTATAAGGAAACAGCGATCAAGGACACTGATTTCATACCAAGAAAATTCGCAAAACAAAACATTTTGTGAGGCTAGACTATACAAAATTAGAAACCAGACCGTATATTTCTTATAATTCACTGTGGAAAATGTATTTTGAGGTAATGCTGGTCTATCACACTGACTGATGACAGCTCATTGCTTGCTGCCCTGGCAGCACACATGTGTGCTAGGTGATTAAAGACCAGCATCTCTGTGTTTTGACACTTGATGAAGTCTGAAAATATTTCTCATACAGAATGTGCAACAGCAACATTAATCAACTGTTTGAATCAGTTGATTCTCAAGATGATCCTATAGATTGTATCCTTCCCTTGGCTATCAATTTCCTAAGGAGAAAAATTACATTGAATAAATTCCATGTTTGTTAAATTTCTATTTTTAAATAGCTACCAATTTTGAATGCCTTGATATAAGAGAAAGGGCTAATAAATCAATGAAATCTGTATCAAAGATAAAGTTTTAGCTAGAGAAATTCTGTGTAGAACAGAATAGTTATATTTATTCTAAAAGTATTCATAAAATCTGTTTAGAATACCATGCATTCCTGAAATAATCATTCAGATTCATCTTTATTCATGTCAATGAACTTTAGATTTAAAAATAAAATAATCTCATACATTCTTCATTCGATTACAAGATGTCAAGGATATAATTCTGTGTCTGCCACTTAAACTCAATAATAACATGATGATTTCCACATAACCCAATGATTTTACTGACAAACTTAATGAACATACCCCCTCACTCCAAACATCTATGGATTAAACCAAAGATTCCTGCTACCTGGAAAAAATTCAGACATTGAGAGTAATTTTACATGCACACTTACTAAAGAAAATTAAAATTTTTAGTAGGATAGATTGCACCCATTCTTACCAAAGCCTAATATGCAGAAATAGTTAACACTTTGACAGAAAGTATACACAGAACATGACTGGAATAAATGATAAAAGAGTTAATATGTGATAATCTCTCAAATGTTAAATCAACTCCAAATTAATGTATTGATCCAATTAAATTCAGTGAGAACTCCAGGTGCATTTTTAAGGTATATAGTAACATTCCTACAGAAAAGACAACTCACTAGAGGAAATGGTCAAATAAATGATGATAATAATAGGGCAGATAGAAATGAACCTTGAGAAGAATCACAGCACTACTTAGAAGACTCTATAGCACCGAAATTGGTAGAGTTAAAGTCAGTTTTGCCTAAGAACTCCACTCTGAGAATGACTCAAGAGAAAAAAATACACTAGGAGTCTGCAAGTCGCACATGTTTCTATAGGCTAACAGATTGCTCTGAAGCCAAAATCTAAGTGAAAACCTAACTAATTTGTTGGGCCTAGTGAAAACTGAAAATCTGGGTACTGCAATGAAGAAAAAAGTGTTATTAAAAGTACAAAAATGTAATACTCACTGTCCCTTCCAAAGTCTCTTTCTCAATTTATTATGGTGAATTTATTAGCTATGTAATGTTGTTCTAAATTAAGTAAAACTTAAATTTTTAGTATATACTTCACCACTTATCTTCATATTGTTCTCTATTGTTTTGAAATACAAATAAGAACATTCAACTCATACATGGCATTACCAAAATTGCAGAACTTGTTATTCTGTAGCTCACATACAAACATGTATTTATTTTCTTGGAATAACAGTGAAGTCTTCACAAAAGTATCACAAGTGCTTTTTATTTTACTTCATGATATGTGTACACTCAAGGAATATGTTATCTTTCGCTTACTGATGAATAAGGAAGGACTCAGTAAAAGGAAGTATAGACTACAACATTTTTCTTTCCTTCTCTGTCATCATTTTCAAGATAAGTGATTGATTCATGCAGGGATGTAAGAGAGGACATGATAGAGTCCTGTGGTCATTGTTTTAATTACATTACTTTTTTTTGCTGAGACAAAATACTTGACACCCAAAGTTATAGAAGAAAAAGGTTTATTTCAGCTCATAGTTTGCAAGGCTTCAGCTGTAGTTGCCTGGCCCCAAGGCAGGGCAGCATGGCACAGGTACATCACACAGGAAAAATAGCACAGCAGGCAGAAGGCAGCAAGCAGCGGGAGCAGCAGCAGCAGCAGAAGCCTACTTTCTTTCTCTCCCTTTATATTTCATCTAGGCTCTAAGTCTTTTAATTGGTGCCACCCACATCCAGGGCCATTATCAGCACCCAAAGCTATGCTAACTCTAATCAGTGAATTAATTTAGTACAATACATTTTTAATCCCAGCTTCACATGCTCTAGATCCAAAAAACCCCAACATGACTGCATGAGGATTTGCGGGGACATCTAGACACAAGATGTAACAGTTACATATAGATAGATAGATGGATAGATAGATAGATACATTAGTGTGCACTGACTTACTACCACATTCAAAGCATGTTCTGTTTTAAGCAGAAACCACATCCTCTTACGCTTGATAGCATCCTTAATTTCTCGCTTATAGACAAAGCATGCTCTATTAGTAACTTTTCCATTGACACCCACAATTTAAAGAAGTATATTTGGCTAACAGTTTGGGGTTTCAATTCATGGTCAGAGGGTCCAGAGCAGACCTGGCCTGGTAAGAGGGCATGGTAGAGGAATGGTGATCACTCCATTGCATCTTGAAATGAGAGAGAAAAGTCCATTCATTGTGGACTAGGGCAGGCATAATGCATAAACGACTTTTAAGTTTTCTGCTACCAGTATGAATACCTGTATCATTCCCTCTTTAGAGTGCGGTGAGAAGCATGACTATGATGGAATATTGTTTTTACAATTGCATGTTGTACGGGAAAGAGGTTTTTGAAACTAATTGAGGTTTTTAATCAGTTGACTTGAATTAATCAAAATGTTTATTGTCTTAGGAGGGCACAGCATAGACAGGTGAACCCTTTAACAGCAGGGCTAGAACTCAGGAACTCCAAGCAACTGCAGATTCTCTATCTCCCCATCTTTTCTTATCCTTCCACCTTATCGCTTTAAAACTTTGAAGAAGTCAGCTTCTATGAACTCGATTGCCACAAAGAATTTAATTCTTTTGACAACCCTATGGAGCTCCTTGTCAGGCCTCTAAGGAAGAATACAGCCTAGCCAAACCTAAATACAGCCTTGTGACTCCTCAAGCAGGGGATGTATTTAAACAATGCCCAGACTCTGCACCTACAGAAACTGTTAAAAAATGAACATGTCTTGATTCAAACCCCTGAGTCTGTGGTACATTAGGGAAGAGGATACAACACTAACATTTGCATCCACTGGAATTCTGTGCTTAGGGTGTATTACAGGCACTCTGTGGGAAGAGGGTCATACAACACAGTGAAGAAGTACATAATGTATCAGCTTTGCTCACATGTGCACAATTGTTCTATCAGAATTTGTTTGCAAAACATAGGTTCAAATTCAAAATTATTAAGAAATTACAATTGGCAGCAGTGCAATATTAGTAATAGACCCTTCTGCTAGTGGGGCACAGGATCTGAGTGATAGTCTCAGCTCCATGCCTTCCCTCGTCTTTTCCTATGGAAGACACACTGTCTTCAGAAACAGGGTAGTGAGCAAATAGGATAGCAATCTGTATACCCACTGATCAGTTTAAGTGGCCATGTCATACTAAATGCACTAAATTTTATGTTTAGTTACTTCACTCCTTTCTTTTCTCCAATCCAAACACTTGAGCCCCAAAAGAAATACCAGATTTTTCAAAAACATTACAAAATGTGTTTTCTCTGAAATCCAAGTTGTAATGTGAATATATATTCTGGCACCATTTTCTTCATGTCATAGGATTTAAACTCTATTTTGAACAAATCCTGTAATGTTATATAGTGTCTAAAAGAATAAATCCCTCCTACTCACTCTTTGAAATTGTGCTCAGTCATGCTGCTTTTGTCCTTGGAGATTCCGTAAGGACAAAGACTGTTAGAAAAGATTTCTTGAAGAATTTTAAATAAAATCATCAATTTAATTTCACATAACCGACAGTAGTTAAATGCTTGAAATATCACAAATGCTATTTCCTAGCTACTGTGAAGATAGAAACCACATAGGCAGTG